>PISX010007878.1:0-85793 GCA_004024625.1 Mellivora capensis
GTAACTGTCAGATTGTTCTCTAGAGGTAAGACTCTTATCTTTGCTTTTTCTCTTCCCGCCCTCCACCATATTTGCTTTGTTTCTTAAATTCCCCATATGGGTGAAATCGTATGGTATTTGTCTTTCCTTGACTAACTTATTTCTCTTTGCATAATATTCTCTAGTTCTGTCTACATCCTTTGAATGGCAAGATTTCACTTCATTTTGGGGGGAGCTAAGTGATATCCACTTCATATACATACTACATCTTCTTTATCTGTTGATCAGTTGGTGGACATCTGGGCTCCTTTCATAATTTGGTTATTGTAGACATTGCTGTTATAAACACAAGGGTGCATGTATCCCTTGGAATTGGTATTTTTGTATCCTGTGGGTAAATACTTAGTAGTAGTGCAATTGCCGGATCAGAGGGGAGTTTTATTTTTAACTTTCTGAGGAACCTCCATACTGTTTTCCACAGTGGCTCCTCTATTTTTACATTCCCACCAATAGTGTAAGAGGTAGAACCCTTTACATTCTTAAAAATTATTGAAGACCTTTAAAGAGCTTTTGTTTGTGTGGGTTCTATTGATACTGTATTAGACATTAAAGCCAAAATGAAAAATTAATTTTATTTATTTGAGAGAGAGTGTGCATGAATGGGGGGAGGGGGAGAGCGAGAGACAGAACCCCAAGCAGACTCCCCACTCCACGGGGAGCTTCACATGGGGCTCAACCAACTAAGTCACCCAGGCGCCCCTGAAAATGAAAGGTTAATTAATAATAAGCTTGCATGCTAACATAATGTTTAAAAAATTATAGTTAAGAAAAATAACAGTATTTTCCAAAACAAAAAGCAATTTCATTAGTGATAGAATGCATGAATCAATCTCTCTCTCTCTCTTTTTTTTTTTTAAAGATTTTATTTGTCAGGGAGAGAACACAAGCAGGAGGAGTGGCAGAGGGAGAAGCAGGCTCTCCACTCTGGGGTTCGGTCCTAGGACCCTGGGATCTTGACCTGTCTTGTTTAATTGAAGGCCGCTGGAGTCTCCTAGCTGCCTCCGATTTCTCTCTGCTGTGATACTACCTGTTACCGAGTTTTCAGGAAATGCCGTTGTACACTAGTGCAAGAACAGGAACGAAAAGGCTGGATAATTGCTTATACAGCAAATAGTTTTGCCCTTATAGACCTTCCCCCAAAAGGTCTCTAGGAACTTCAGGCATCCGGGGATCACGCTTGGAGAACCGCTGCTAGGCAACATGTGTGTATTTAGAAGAGTTGGCCCACCTGCTAGTGTTATTATAAAGAGAGCAGACCCTCGAGGCCACTGAGACCCCACGATCTTGGGCTATTGGCCACCACAACCCATAACTTTCACAACTACTGCAAAAAGAATTCTTTAAGAAAGGATCTCAACATAAAAACTTTACCCTTGCTGTCCTAGTCTGTTTGGGCCGCTCTGACAGAATAACATAGACTGGGTGGGTGGCTAATAAGTGTGAGAAATGTATTTCTTACAGTCTGAAGGCAGGGAAGTCCAAGATGGAGGCACCAGCAGATGGGGTCTCTGGGGAGGGCCCCTTCCTGATTCATGTTAGAGTCTTTTCTTCCTGCTGTGTCCTACACAGAGGAAGGGGCAGTGAGCTCGGTGGGGACCCTTTCATTAAGGCACTAATGTCAGTCATGAGGGCTCCACCCTCATGGTCTAATCACTTCCCAAAGTCCCTCCCACCAATACCTGCCACACTGGGTAATTCACATTTAATACATGAATTTGGGGGGAGGAGGGAGAACGACAGGATACAAACATCCAGTTGATAGAACTTACTTGAAAAATACTGTAACTGAAAAATGTTAAAGCTTTTTAAAGTTTATTTACCTAAAATTTTTATTTTTATTTTTTTAAAGATTTTATTTATTTATTTGACAGAGATTACAAGTAGACAAGAGAGACAGGCAGGGAGAGAGAGGAGGAAGCAGGCTCCCCGCGGAGCAGAGAGCCCGATGCGGGGCTCGATTCCGGGACCGTGGGATCATGACCTGACCAGAAAGCAGAGGCCTTAACCCACTGAGCCACGCAGGTGCCCCCCTAAAATTTTTATTTTTAAGCAGTCTTACACTCAATGTGGGGCTGGGACCCACAACCCTGAGATCCAGAGTCACTTGCTCTAAGGGACCCAGATTCCCCTTAAAAGGTTTTTAAACAGAGATTTAAAGTGCTCTCACAGCACAAAGTGTTTTGAAAGAAAAGGGAGTTAGCTTTAAACTTAATCCTTCATAGTATAGTTTTTGTTTATAGACTGCGTTATGACTTTTATTGCCAGATGTTTTATTTGCCCAACTTCTCAAACCTTCATTTTCCCAGGTAATGATTGAACCCATTGGTGGTTTTAATCTTCCCAATGCATTATGTTCTCTTCGCTTCTTTTTATAGTGTAGGTGTTTATTTCCATTCAGGAAGGTGTTGTTTAAACAACTTTGGGTCAACATTCTGAGAGTAATGCATTATATTTTTAAAAATAACTTACTCATTTATTTCTAATTATAAAAGTAAAACATACTTAGTGAAAAAATTTTAGGAAAAAGACTCAGCAAGGGGCATTTGTGTGGTTCAATCAGTTGAACGCCAGACTCTTGGTTTCAGCTCAGGTCATGATCTCAGGGTCGTGAGATTGAGCTCTGTTTCTGGTTCCTTACTGGGTGTGGAGCCCGCCTAAGATTTTTTCTCTCCCTCTGCCTCTGCCCCTCCCTGTACCCCACCCCCGGGCTTGCATGCATGTGTGCTCTAAAAAAAACCAAAAAATTTAAAAAAATGGAAAAGATATAATCCCAGCTTCCAGAGAAACACTCTCAATGTATTGTGGTTTAGTCCTCCAGATTTTATTCTGCATACACAGTGCACAGGTAGATATCTTCCAGTCAGATGTAGCAAACCATTACAATGTGACACATTTGTTTCAATGTCTAGAGTAAACTGAGGCCTGTGAGTGACAGACATTGCAAAAACACATGGCTTTGACTTTTATTAAAAGAGCAGTTTGTGAATCTAGGAAGTTAGAGTATTTTTTCATAATTTAATAGCTGTGAAGAGTTAATTTATTGGTGCTACTAATCCATCTAGATTGGAGCTCAGGGGCAAATAAGCCAGAGTTTACCAATCTGTTGGCAGGACTATAGCTTTGCAAGTGATGGTGCCTGATAAATACATCACATAGTTTCATACAGATGCTACGTTAAGAGAAGTGTCTGATGAAATCTTGTAAATAAACTAAATACGGCTTTGTAGGTCTTATCGTTGTTTGGCTTACCACATTAATTACCCTTTCACGTGTTTTCTTTCAAGTGTTCATCCAGTTATTTTCTGAACAGATGGTCCCCTGAAGTCACCTCATTCAGAGTGGGGTAATTGAGCATGAAAATCATGATATGAAATATGGCCTGTCTTCCCTAAGTGATGCTACAAAGTCTTGCAGGCGGGGTGAGTTTAAACAGTGTCTTCAGGTATGTTGTGTTTGAATAGAGAGTGAAGGAGGCGCATACTTGGGTAAAACAGGTTGTAAAAACAATGGAAGTGGTTGTTCCTGTATTTCCGGTTAGTAAGGGAAGAACTTTCTGGGCTCACTGACTATCAAAAGACCTGTGGTTTTCAGCAACAAATCCTGAGTGAGTAAGTCAGATTTTTCTGGGGCTTGACCTTTCTGCATGAAACTTTTGGATTATAAAACAGTTGGGAAGTATTCACCGTTTTTAGTGTATTTACTGTCTTGGTTTTTAAGTGGGTCATTTGCAAGTTGGATTAATTCTTCAAGAGGAAAAGTTTAGTTTAGTACAGTTCACCAGTTATGCAATGATGGTCAAGGTCCTAAAGTGTATTTTGGTATTTTCAGGGAACTTTTTGTACCTCATAAAGATTGGAGGCTGCAGCATTAGTGTCTGACGGGTGGGAACCAGGAATGCTAAACCACCTGCAGGGTGTGGAAATGTCTCACACAAGAAAGAATGACCCTCATTTTGTCCAATTCCCCGTGTCCCACCAGAGTGAACCCACTACAGGTATAAATTAATGGTAATTTGGTAGATGTTAGAGTAGAGTTTATTGTTTTATAGGAAGTTACAAAAAATCCTGTAATTTAGGGGAAGGTGGTATGGACAAGGAAACCCAAATGAATTAAAGAGAAAGTCTTTGGGGGGCCTGGGTGGCTCAGTTGGTTAAGCTGCTGCCTTCTGCTCAAGTTGTGATCTCAGAGTCCTGGGATCAGTTCCTCCTAGGGCTCCTTGCTCAGCGGGGAGTCCGCCCCTCCTTCTGCGCCTCCCCCTGCTTGGCGTGTGCCTGCACACTCTCTCTCAAATAAATAAGATCATTTTTAAAAAGGCATAGTCTTTGAATAATTTACTAAATCTGAGCCTCCTCTTTATGTGATGTATGATTATAACACTAAAAAATTGGCAGTAAATAAGCCAGAAAGGAGGCTATTAGTGCTGACTGAATGATTTCCCCTTTTAAAAACATTGTATTTGGGATCACTGATGATACATGATGGGCATCGCATCGTGTCACCTGTAGTAGTGTTGAAATTATGCAGTGGCATGGAAAAGTATTTTGCAAATTTGCAGTTAGGGAAACCTGACAGCGCTGGTGGGGTATATTAACGCTTTTCTTTTATTCCCTTGTGGGGGGGGATATGATATCTTCTCATTTTCTCCGCTAAGACGGTATGTTGTCTTGGCATGGTATCCTTACTTCATCTAAATTTCTTTCTCTTATCATTTACAAATATGAATCACATTTCTTCCCCTGTGGTTTCATTTTTCTGGTTTTCTTGTGTGGACTATCTTCTGATGCAGTTATTTCTCAAAGCCAAACCTTTTGATGACAAGGAGGTGCAAGGATCTGGCTACTTCATATCTTGTCATGCTTCCCTACTCTGCAGGGTGTGGTTCCCCTGGGCAAAGCCTCAAAAGCCTCGATTAGAACTGGATAGTCTTCCAGAATCCATAGCCCTCCCAGAACTACTGAATCACCGTCTGCATTTTTGACAGGCTCCGTAGGGCATTCATAAGTGCATCTAAAGTTAGAGAAGCGGTGTGATAATGTAGCCATGCCATGTGGCTAATATAGGACAATACTGAAAAATTACATAAAATTTAAAATTTTATTTAAATTCAATTAATTAACATAAACTGTATGATTAGTTTCAGAAGTAGAGTTCGGTGATTGATGAGTTGCGTAGAACACCAGTGCTCATCCCATCTCCTCCCTCCATAGTGCCCATCATCCAGTAACCCCACCCCCACCCCCTTCCCTCCAGCAATCCGCAGTTTGTTTCCTAAGAGTCCCTTATGGTTTGTTTCCCACATAATGTTTTTTTTTAAAGATTTTATTTATTTATTTGACAGACAGAGAACACAAGTAGGCGGAGAGGCAGGCAGAGAGAGAGGAGGAAGCAGGCTCCCCGCCGAGCAGAGAGCCTGATGCGGGGCTCGATCCCAGGACCCTGGGATCATGACTCAAGCCGAAGGCAGAGGCTTTAACCACTGAGCCACCCAGGCACCCCCACATAATGTTTTAGTATAAATTTTGTTACAGGCTGAATTGTGTCCCCTCAAAATTCATCTGTTGAAGCTCTGATGCCCTGGACCCCAGACCATGACTGTGTTTGGAGATAGAACCTTTACAGAAGTGATTAAGTTACAATGGGACCCTTTCCCTTGTACTGTTTCAGAAAGTAGAACTGGCGTTTATTTTTCTCATTGGTAATTCCTAAAATTTAAGTATTTATTTATTATTTGACAAAGTCAAGAATTGATTATTTTGACTGATATGGAATTCAAAGACGTGTGTTTGCCTAGTATTTCAATATATCCCTCCTGATCCAAGATAGAAGAGAATTTTTTAAAAAGATTTTATCTACTTATTAGACAGGGAGAGAAATCACAAGTAGGCAGAGAGGCAGGTGAGGCGGGGGGGGGAAGCAGGCTCCCTGCTGAGCAGAGAGCCTGATGCAGGGCTTGATCCCAGGACCCTGAGACCATGACCTGAGCTGAAGGCAGAGGCTTAACCCACTGAGCCACCCAGGTGCCCCGAGAATTTGTTTTCTTTACATGGTTGGGTAGAATTTTTTTTGTGATATTTTATTTTGTGATACTTTATTTTGTGATAATGTTAGTAAGCCTAGCTTTATTGTATTGTGATTCAAGAATGTGGCCTGCATTATGTCTACTGTTTGAAATGAGTTCAGGTTTTTTCATAGACTCATATCTGGTCAATTTTTGATGGGCACTTGCATGCAGATGTATTACCAATTCTGAGGGAACAAAATATACCATGTTTTATTGGATCTAAGTCACAATGTCTGACTTTTACATTTTAAAAACCCTGATTGAGATTCATCTTTCCATTTTGGCATCTTCTAATTACTTTTGGCCAGATGGCACTTGAGTGTGGTTGTTATTGCTGGCACAGGGACAGACTCGGTCCCAGCTGTGTGTGTCATTGACTCTTCAACCGAGTTCTGTTTGCATTGCTGGCTCTGTACATGTTGGGTTTAATTACCATTTTGAACGTGGGTGAAAAGATTATAGTAGGTTTTGGCACTGAAATGAAAAGTTACTGGGCACAGAAAAAAGCTTGGAAATAAGGCAGAGAAGAATAAATTTGACGTTGGTAAGGCAAATACTGTTGATGGAAGAATTGCTGTAATCCCACATTTTCTTGCAAAAACAACCGAAGATCTTACAGAACCTTCAGACAATAAGGGACAGTAACTATCAGTACATGGATCTATGTGGTGTTTTGTTCCTGAGATACGTTCAGGAGTATACTTACTATACACCAAACAGAGCAACCAGATTTAGGAGAAATTGCCGAATTCCTCAGAAGAGATGAAATACATGCCACAATGAACAGAGGATAGTGAGACTTGCTCATGTATTTTTTAGGACTACAATTAAGGCATTGTGTCATACATTGATGGCATTTATTCTTTCCGTGCTACAAAAAGAAAGTGTTATGTTTTGCAACTGAGGGCATTTTGCATTTAAAGGAATATGATACATTGACCAGGTCTACCTTATCATGTTATTTACATCCTCACATCCTTTTTAAAAAACCTATTTGATCTGCTTTGGACCCAGAGGTACAATTAAGGTCTCCTAGAGTAGGTGTGTCAAATTCTGTCTGTATCTCCTGTAGTATTTGCTCTTTGACTATTGCCAGCATGCTTTTGGTGCATCTATCCGTGACTGTTACATCGTCATTGTAAATTCTACCAATTAGTATTGCAAGTAGCCCCACTTGGTCTCATTTCATGTGTTTTTGGCATAAATTCCGATTCCCTTATACGAAGATTGCAATTCCTGCTTTTTTTTTCCTTTGCATTTGCCTAGTTTACTTTTGCCCATCCTTCTATTTTCAACTTTGTGAATCACTTCGTTTCAGGTGTGTTTCTCATACATATGATAAAGTTTGGTTTTTGCTTTGTTTTCTAATCTGAAAATCTGTTGATTTGTAAAAGGTGCATAAGCACATTTCATTTTTTTAAATGTGACAGGCATATTTTATTGTTTTAATGCTCTTTTATATTTTCTGTTTTTGGAATTTTAAAATTCTTTTGTGATGTAATTTGTAGAATCTTCACTGTTTTGATAATTCTGATATTTGGTGAAGTTGGCATTTTTGGTGAAACTTTTCCTTAAGAATTTGTTTTTAGGTAATTTCCACACCCAACTTGGGGCTCAAACTTATATCCATGAGATCAAGAATCAAGTGCTGTACTGACAGAGGTAGAGGTGCCCCCATTTTTCATGACTTTTAGAATTTAAAATGTTTAGTTTAGAAAATATATGCTTTAGCAAATCATATATCTGATAAAGGAATTATATCCAGAATACATTAAAAAACTCTCACAAGTCAATTATAAAAAGACAAAACCCAATTTAAAAATAGACAAAGGATTTGAATAAACACTTCCCTTAAAAAGATACATGAATGGATAATAAAACACATGAAAGGATGCTCAAATGATTATTATCAGGCAAATGCAAATCAAACCCACAGTGAAATACTATTTATATTTTCTATGTTATGGACTAAATGTTTACATCCTTCCAAAATTCTATGTTGAAGCCCTATCCTCCTGTGAGACTGTATTTGGATACATAGGTTTTATGGAGGTAATTAAGTTAAATGAAGTCATAAGGGCAGAGCCCTAATCCGATAGGATTAGTGCCCTTATAAGAAGAGGAACAACCATAGCTCTCACATTCTCTCCCTCTCTCCACACATAAAGAAGTCATGTGAGCACACAGCAAGATGGTACCCACCACCTATATGTCAGAAATAGAGATTCACCAGGAACCAAATTGGCCACCACCTTGATCTTGGACTTTCCACCCTCTAGAACTATGAAGAATCTTTCTGGTATTTAAGCCATTAAGTCTGTGGTATTGCATATGGTGGCCCAACCTCATACCCCCTTGAATAATTACAGTCACAAAGATGAATCACTACATGTATTGTTGAAGATGTAGAGAAATTAAAATTCTCTTACATCGCTGGTGGGACTGTGAAATGATGTAAGCTGCTTAGAGAACAGTTTGTTCCTCAAAACGTTAAACCTACACTTCCTTTAAGACTCAACAGTTCCCTTCCTAGGCATCTACCCAAAAGAAATGTACATGTGGATAGCACATGTCCATACAGAACTTGCTCAAGAATATTCATAATGGCATTATTCACAATAGGTAAAAAATGGAAGTCACCCAATGTCCATCACCTGATGAATGAATAAAAAATGGGGTGTGTGCAGACAATAAAATATTCATCAGTGAAAAGGAAAGATGTATCATAATGTGGATGAACCTTGAAAACATTATGCTAAGTGAAATGAGCCAGTACCCAAAGGACAATACTGTATGATTCCATTTATGTGAGACAGCTGGGAGAGTCAAACTCCTAGAGAAGGAAAGTAGATCAGTGGTTACCTGGGGCTACGGGGTGGAGGGGGGATAGGCAGAAAATGTGGAGTGACTGCTGATGTGCTCAGTCTCTTTGGAGCAACAAAAATGTTCCAATATTGTGGTGATGGTGGCACAACTTTGTGAAAACCACTTAATTATATACTTTAATTGGGTGGCCTTTATGGCATATAAATTATATTTCAATAACACCATTAAAAACCAAGGGCACCTGGGTGGCTCAGTCAGTTAAACTTCTAACTCTTAATTTCAGCTCAGGTCATAATCTCAGGGTTGTGAGATCGAGCCCTGAGTGGGGCTCCATGCTGGGTGTGGAGTTTGCTTGGGATTCTCACTCTACCTCTCCCCCTCCCCCACTGCTTGTGTGCATGTCCACACATGTGCACATGTATTCTCTTTTTTTCTCTTAAAACCATAACAAAACAAAACTGTTAAAAACCAAACAGAAAAGTTTTTTTTAATATATATGTATGTAAGTTTAGTGTTAGGGTTGGGGTTAACATATACATATGTTATACAGACACATGTATATGTGTGCGTATATAACATGTTACACACACATATATGCACATATGTGTTAGTATACTTAGTATTATGTATATACACATAAATAGTATATATACAAACGTATAGTGTGTGTACATTTATGTATACATACATGCATAGTATTATATATACATCAAATATATACATATATACCTCAAAAAAATGTGTGTGTGTGTATATATATATATACATATATATGTGCATGTGTATTTTTTTAAAGTAAACTCGAACCTCAAAGTGGTGCTCGAACTCACAACCCTGAAATCAAGAGTCATTTGTTCTCGTGACTGAGCCAGCCAGCCACCCAAACTTTTTTTTCCAATAAAAGACATGATTTAAAGTTCCATGCATTTCAAATATGGAAAAATATATACAAATAATATGTAAAAGAGAGAAAGGCATAATAATATCAGGCTATAGTAATAAGCTATATGGGAAAAAAGCATTACTAGAGTTACAAAGGATTACTACATGTTAAATATAAGGCTCAATTCAGATAAAAGTTTAGAATTTCTGTATCTTCTATCCATTTACTAACATAGTGAAAAATATAGAAAACAAAATTTATTAGCACTCTGAGAGGAAATGGTATAATTCCCTATGCAAGAAGGAGATTTTAATCTCTCTCACTAAATGATCCTTCAAGTAGAAAAAAATCATCAGGGTATTAAAGATTTATACAATACGATTAACAAGCCAGACCTGATGGACATATAATCATATATATTCTTGTCAAGCACATATGGAACATTCTTAAGATCTGTTAAGGTGGTAGCCTCAAAATTAAACACAAACTATCCAAAAAAAAAAAAAATCACAATCTCTATAACACACATAAATTTTACTGCAATATTTTAAAAACTAGTAAATTTCTAAGCTTAAAATCTAAATTTCAAAGACAATTCTTTGGAAAGAACAAATATTTGACTAGCATCTACAAGAAGGATCAAGGAAAAAAAGAAGACACAATATTATGAATGAAAAGGGAGATATCAGTGTAGATGCAGGACAGATTAATAAGAAAGGACAAATTAGGGACAATCATCCCAATATATTTGAAAACTTTCATGAAATAGACACATTTATGTAATATATGACTTAAAAAATACTTCAAGGCGAGAGAATCCATATAGTCTTCTAATGATTAAATAAATTGAATTAGTGGGTTTAAAAGTTTTCCCTACAGGGCACCTGGGTGGCTCAGTCAGTTAAGTGTCTGCCTTCAGTTCAGGCCATGATCCCAGGGTTCTGGGATCAAGTCCCACATCAGGCTCTGGGCTCAGCAGGAAGCCTGCTTCTCCGTCTCTTCCCCACCCCCCCATCCCAGTCATGCTCCCTTTCACTATCTCTGTCTCTCTCTCAAATAAATAACATCTTAAAAAGAAAGAAAAGGGTTTCCCTATAAAATAAACCTAACAACTTGGTCCACATAATTTGACAAGCAGGTTTTACCAAAAATTCAGGGGCCAGATAATTTCTCTCATTGTCTCTGTCTCACTCTCTCTCAAATAAACAAATAACATCTTTAAAAAAAAAAAAAAGCTTTCCCTACCAAATAAACCTAACAATTTGGTCCACATAATTTGATAAACAAGTTTACCATAAATTCAAGTGCCAGATAATTGCAATCTTATTACTGAGCATAGAAAAAGAATAAAACTTTCCCAAATCATTTTCATAAACTGGTATAACCTTGATACCAAAAGGAAATCTAAGAGAAAAATACAATTTGCTCTCACTCATTAACATAAAGAAAATAAAAATGCCAGGCAAAATATTTGCAAATTGAACTCAGCGGTATATAACAAATACCTCAGAGTGGATTTGGGTTGACTCCAGATGTGTAAGATCAACCCAACAGGAGACAATGTGTTAGAGTACTTCACCATGCTAAAACATTTCAACATGTGCAGAAAATTTTTTCCAGATGCAATTCCAGATGAAAGGTAAAATAATAAAGCTTTTGGAGGAAAACATATGAGAATACCTTCTTGATCTTGGAAGAGGGCAAGATTTCTTAAACAGGACGTAAGTTACAGTAACCATAAAAGAAAAAATTGTAAAATGGACTATATTAACATCTGAAATTTTAGTTCATCGAAAGATACTGTTAAGATATGATGAAAACAATTCACAGAGTGAGAGAAGATATCCAGTAAACATATATTTGATAAAGGCCTTATATCTAGAATATTTAATGACTCCTACCAATCAATAGGAAAAGGACTGACAATCCTAATAGAAAAAATAGGGACGTGATATCAACAGTGAAACCACATAGGAGAATGTCCGAGTAGACAACAAAGCATGTGAAAAGACAATCAACTTTATTAGTAGTCAGGAAAATGCAAATTTGAACTATAGTAAGATACCATTACAAACCCACAAAAAGGCTAATATGAAGGAGGCAGAAAACACCAAGGCTGTAGAGGGTCCGGGATTCTCACCACCCATTCCTAGCAAGACTATGGAAGTCAGTCCAACGATACTGGAAAATGTTTTGGCGGTACCTATTCTCTCTGAACTCATTGCACCTCCTATCAAAAATTTCACCCTGAAGTACATATGCAACAAAGGTTCTCTGTTGCAGGCAAACAGCACCATACATCACCAAAAACATGCACTACAATTTTCATGGCAGTGCTGTTTTAATAGCCCCCAGTTGGAAATAACCCAAAAACCTATCCACAGTAAAATGAAAAAACAAACTGTGATATGTTTTCACAGCAGATGACCATACAGCAGTGAAGAGGATGACTCACTCACATACCTTTCCTCAGGCGGCTATAAGACAATGTGGCTTTAATTAAAGGAGTAAACCAAGACGAAGATAGGGTTCTGAGAAAACAAGGATCCAATGCAGTGGACAGACGAAAGGATTCTCCAGAAAATTGTTGACGAGAGATCCCAGTGCCAGAGCAGTTCAGCTGGTCTGGAGAGCCCCCTAACCCGACTGGAGCCCACTGGGAAGCTCCAGGAGGGATTGCCCCACAGAGAACGGACTGAATATTTTCTGTATCTGACCTTATAGAGAAAAGAATTTCAAAACTGAGTGAAGGTTCAGGGTTTGCTGTGGTCTCAATGTTTGTGTGTCCCCCCTTCCCCCTGAGTTTGAAATTTCGTTGTTGAAATCCTAACTCCCAAAGGGGATGGGATCAGTAGGTGGGGCCTTAGGGAGTGGTTAGTTTATGAAGGTGGAGCCCTCATGAATGGATTCGTGCCTTTATGAGGAGAGACCCCACAGAGCTTCCCAGCTTCACCATGTGAGGATCCAATGAGAAGTCTACAGTCCAGAAGGGACTCTACTCCGACCAGCCTGGCAGTCTGATCTTGGACTTCCAGACTCCAGAACTATGAGAAATAAGTATTTGTGGTTTATAAGACACCCAGTCTGTGGTATTTTGTTACAGCAGCCCAAATGCACTGAGAGAGAGCACGTGAGAGAGGAGAGGCAAGGAAAGGGGCAGAGGAAGGAGAAGCAGGCTTCCTGCTGAGCAGGGAGGCGGATGCAGGGATTGATCCCAGGACTCTGGGATCATCACCTGAGCTGAACGCAGACAGTTAAACAACTGAGCCGCCCAGGTGCCCCCTAAGTAGTTTTATAACATAACTCTATTTGGAGTCAAGGGGATGAGAAGTATGCTTATTGCCAAATGCAGTGTGTATGGGGTGTGTGTGTTTGTGTCTGTGAGAGTGTGTGTAAGTAAGAGAACAGAAACAGACTGGCAGACTGACCAAACCCATATTAATTCCTCATCACCCATAGAGTGAAATCAGTAGATAATGCCTAAAATGGGAAATCTGAGAAGCAGTGTTGTATGCACATTAAAGACTTAGAGCTCAGTATCAAAAGAATGGGCAAAAATAGTTCAAAGCTCTGGGAAATGGGAAATGGAAGTGGGATGTGAGTGAGGTGACAGGTCGGGGGGGTAGGAACCGCCGGGATTGAAAACAAATTTTTTTAATTTAAATTCAACTAGCCAACACATAGTACATCACTAGTTTTAGACTTAGAGTTCAAGGGGCACCTGGGTGGCTCAGTGGGTTAAGCCACTGCCTTTGGCTCAGGTCATGATCTCAGGGTCCTGGGATGGAGCCCCGAATTGGGCTCTCTGCTTGGCAGGGAACCTGCTTCCTCCTCTCTCTTTCTGCCTGCATCTCTGCCTGCTTGTGATTTCTCTCTGTCAAATAAATAAATAAAATCTTAAAAAAAAAAAAGACTTAGAGTTCAATAATTCATCAGTTGTGTGTAACACTCAGTGCTCATCACATCATGTGCCCTTCTTAATGTCCATCTCCCCCACCTACCTCCCCTGAAAAAAAAATCTTTAACTTAATGTTAAAAATAAACCTTTTGGATCATTTGACTCTTTATGCCGTGTGTATATAATTTTTGGTTAAAAAAAAAAAAGAAGGAGGAAAGAATAGGATGTATGGTCAACTGTGTTGAATGTCCTTCCATGCACACAGAAAACAGAAAAGAAGTGTTTTTTTGGCAACATGGGCTCATTGATGACCCCTAAAAAGAGCAATTTCATTCTACTACAGAAATTAAGGATGGATCTGGGCACCTGGCTGGTTTAGTCAGTGAGCATGTGGTTCTTGATCTCAGGGTTGTGAGTTTGTTACTTAAAAATACAGGTTACTTGGGTAAAGGTTACTTAAAAATAAAATCTTAAAAAAAAAAGAGAGATGATAATAAACACTGAAAACACTTAGCCGACATTACTCTTCTGAAGAATGGCACATATTTTCATTAATGATGTTATTTTTGTTTTTATGGGTTTTCTCTCATCGCACTTATGGACAGAACTTAGAGGAATTACCCACATAAATTACCCATATACTTCTAGTTTCTTATTAATTACAGGTTATCCATTGCCTTTCTCTCTAAAGTCATTTGGTTGCAGAAAACTTCAAAAGGATAAATAATGTGTAACCTTCATGCTTTCCCACCCACCCTGTGCTCGTGGTAATTCTTTCCTTGCACCTGAGGGCTGAGGTCCCAGGTGAACTAGTTATGAGTCATTCTTTGCTTTCTGGGATGGGTTCCACCATTGGCATGTGGAAGTTATAAAGCCACGGGTCTAGGTGAAGGCTGAAAATTAAGATACACAGTTACACTTCCCATCCTCTACTCTGCACCAATGCCTTCTCAGCTTCCAACCAAGTTGGAGGAAAAGGAGAGAAGGAGGAGGGATAGACCACGCAGGAAGAAGTGGGTGGAGAAAGGCCTCAGTGTTCAGCCTGAGCAAAGAGGACCAGAGTCAGGGCAGGTCGGCTCCTGGAAGCCCTCCAGTCTCCAACCAAGTGAAGCTCTTTCATTGCTCTACTGCGTGGTTCACAGAGTACGATCTAAATGCAATCTCCACCTCTAGAAATTCCATCCAGAGCCCTGGACTCTGGGGATGGTGGAGAGGGCTGGCCAGTCCTGCATGTAACACTGTCCCTCTGCCTGTCAGAGAGTTAAAGCACCTTTTTGTAGGGTGACCACAGTAATATCACAATAGTTTCATTCTTTTATTCAGCATTTTTTCAATGAGTTTGCAAATGAAACCCATTACTTTTCTTTGCTTTTAGAAAAATTAAATATTTCCAGAATATCAACAGCAAAGTTTGCCAAAACCATCTCATACTCTTCTCTTTTCAGCATTACACGTCAGATAAGGACGTGAACGGCTGCAGGCCAAGTGTGATTTAAAATACATAAAATTCCAAGGAATGATGAAGTATGAAGTAATTTGTTTTGAACTAATAAACTAGTTTCAGCTGAAGTATTTGTGAGATTTTTTTTTTTAATGACCCAAATACTGTTTTTGAAAAAACTAGAAACTTGCATACTCGTAAAGAACAGGGTGAATTCCACGTGCTCGGCTAGACAGATACGAAGGCCTGGTAGTTCCAAGCACTGTAATCTTGCAACGACACTCTGCTGTGTAACAATGATTTCTGAGGTTTTAAGTACTTATCTAAGCTAACTGTAGATAAAAGGGCAACAATCTCGTGCTTGAAAAATCCTGTAAGGTTTCGTAAACATTGCCAACACTGCCTTTCATTTTAACCTTTTTTCAAACCCTCAGAGACTAAAAAATGAATTTTCATTTTAGATTTTAAGAGCTGGGCTTT
Organism: Mellivora capensis; assembly: GCA_004024625.1. NCBI lineage: Eukaryota > Metazoa > Chordata > Mammalia > Carnivora > Mustelidae > Mellivora > Mellivora capensis. Next base: position 15,629 of record PISX010007878.1, read on the forward strand.
AGGGTGATAAAAGTCGCCATTTCCCTGCCAGCCTGAAAGATGAGACTCTAAGTTTCATCCAAACGCTAGCGCATTTTCCTAAGAATCCATAGTTTTAGAACTGAAATAGTAAAGATATTTCTAAGTTAAACCTACATTTTATCTGAAAAGCAAAAAATGCCTATCATCCTAAGGCTGTTTCCACATTTGCATAGCGAAGCATCAATGGCTGAAACATTAGGGAATTCGGGCACCCTCTCTAGCTTTCGAAGAGATACTAAATCATTGTTTTAGAAGAAGATACAACGTGTGACCGAAATCATGAGATTGTCTTGCATCTGGAAACACAGATTTAATAATATTGGATGGACTCTTCCTTCTGCTGCTGGAACGTACCCCTGAGGGCATTTGAGTGTCACAGGAGTACAGCAGCTGCTTTGAGCAAAACAAAAAGCAGGGTTTAGAAATAACTCATGTGAAAATGATTTAGGGAATGTCACCAGAAGTATATCGATTTCCACCCATTTTGAGGTTTTCACCAAAAAGAAAAAAAAAAGAAGAAGAAGAGGAAGCCAGTATGGTCTTGTCCGCATTAATAGACGGGCACAGTTGACAGTTAGTCCCTGCTTCAGAAACATGACATTTAATTGTGGATGTTCCGTTTTGGAAGGAACTTTGCCAAGTCCTCGTGGAGAGAGATCAGAAAGGCCCTGGACACATGTCACACCAGGAAGAGGGAAACGAACTAACCTGAGCGCGGTTAGCTTTGGGGAAAGTGTTCTCTCCTTTGTGCTGGCTGCCTGTACATTTTTGAAAGGTGTTTTGTGGAAGACTGATTAGACCTAGACCATATTGCCTCAGGGTGTGGAACCCAGCCCAAAGGATGACCGTTATAGGGAGATGGATTTTGGCAACATTTTCCGAAGACCAGTTTTATTAATGTTTCCCAAACACAGGAGGAGGTGCCTCAAAAAATATTGAATCGTCGGCTCGAGATCTGTGGAAATAAGCTTGGCAAGGAAATACTCTTGGCAAGGAGATTCAAATATTGGGTGGGTTGTCAATGAAGCCATCTTTTTTTTTTAAATATTTTATTTATTTATTTGTCAGAGAGAGGGAGAGAGAGCGAGCGAGCACAGGCAGACAGAGTGAGAGTGGCAGGCAGAGGCAGAGGGAGAAGCAGGCTCCCCGCCAAGCAAGGAGCCCGATGTGGGACTCGATCCCAGGATGCTGGGATCATGACCTGAGCCAAAGGCAGCCGCTTAACCAACTGAGCCAGCCACCACGCCAGTGCCCGATGTCAGATTTCAGAACTTCAGAGCAATTGACTAAATGTTCTTTTCTCTTCAAAATGTGACTGCAGGATCTAGTAGGATAATGTGCAGCGCGACGCTTCCCCTGGGCATAGCCTCCGGGGATCCTCCACTCCCACACCCAGTATGATTGGGACTGTCTCCAGGTGCTTCTTCGCTCAAAGGAGCGGTCCTTGTTCCAGTCTCCCCACCAGAGCCAAAACTCAGAGGTCCAAGCTCCATCCTCCTCCCTCCTGCCTTAGGGACACCCGCGTCTAAAGAAGTTGCTCTAGAAGAGATGGAACCTCCATACTGTTATGGCTACAGCCTGGAGGAGGGAGTCTGGTATTCATGAAACCTGGAGATGAAAGAAATCCTCGACTCACTTCTGTTGCTGTGACGTGACCTTGCTTGTCCTGCCCAAGGCTCAATGGCTGAAACTGTGTCCGTAACACAGGTCCATCTTGCACTCTGGGCAGTTCTGCAAGGTGTTTCAAAGAGCGATGAAGAGCTGGGCCTGCCCTGGGCAGTCACAGGGCCTGGACTCCCAGTGGGACAACCTTTTAGACTCGGTCACACAGTCAGCCCCCAGGATGCAAGCTAAGTTCTTTTTCTATGTGTCCCCAAAGCTTCACCTCTGTACACTACACTGGGCAGCTAGGAGAGAGATATCATTAGGAAAGGTGGGAAGATTTGATGCACCCCCATGAAGTTCAGCCAGTAAAAAGGACAAGGGTTTCTCTATCATATTACCAAACCAAGTTAGGACAATGGAAGGCAACAAATAACCAGTTTCTAAGCGTCCTCTAGATTTCCTAGCCAGCTGGGATATTGCCACTCAGTGGTGAGGAGGAAAGTTTCTGGTGCCTGTCTGCCTGGGTTCATATCCCAGTCATTACTTCTCAGAGCCTTTGCTCCTCATCTTTCTGTTCAGGATCATAGGCGCCTCCATCTCATTAGGTAGTTGTGCAAATTAAATCAAGTGACTCACATAAGAACAAGATTTTAGAAAATAATGAGCATTCAGTAAATTCTGGCTATAAGCCAGGTGCCTCTCACCAAGGTCCAGGGTACTAAAAATTCTAAGATTCCCAGGTGCAACAGGGAATGCCTGCACAGAGAGGGCTTTATGCTAAAATCACGAAATAAGTACTAACTTATTATAAGTTAGTATAAATCCAGTGATTTAGTTTTCCATAGCATCTAGTTATCTGTTTCCTTCCTTCCCCTCTTTCTTCCTTCCTTCTTTCCCTTCTTTTTTTTTTTTTTTTAAGATTTTACTTATTTATTTGAAAGAGAGAGAAATCACAAGCAGGGGGAAGGAGCAGAGGAAGAGGGAGAAGCAGGCTCCCCACTGAGCAGGGAGCCCCACACGGGGCTTGATCCCAGGACCCTGAGATCATGACCCGAGCTGAAGGCAGAGGCTTAACCGACTGAGCCACTCAGGCACCCCTCCTTTTTCTTTATAAATATCTTCAGAATTCTATTTTCTCCTCATACTTCAGTGTATCTGTCCTCAGAAGCACTAAGCCTACTTTTTTTTCCCAACCTACTCCTTTTGACTGGTCCAGTGCCTTCTCTCTTACAACCTACCGACCAGGAGGCATATGAAGGTATGAGGAAGTTAAGGAGAGACAGAAAGGAGGAGAAGAGGGGAAGGAAGGTGAGGAGGAAGATGGAAGAAAGGAAGGAAAGAAGAAGATGAGGAGAAAGGGGAGGAGGAAGAGGAAAAAGAACTGGAGGGGCCATGGGGTGAAGGTGGAGGAGAAGAAAATAGAAAGGAGGTAAAGGGGAGTGAGGACGGAAGGGAGAAGAAAAAGAAAGCAGTTTCCTACTTGGACAGTCTGCTTGTCATCTGTTGAAGCCAGGTGCAAATTTTCTGCTTTTCACACACAAGTCTTTGGTCCCAGGCCCGATTATTTTCTTAGGCTGAATCCCCAGAAGTAAACTGCTGAATGAGGGAATGAACATGTTAAGCTTTTTCAGACATATTATCAATTTCCCCTGCCACAACTCCTTTGGCCTGGTTTCTGGAAATCTCTCCGTGACTGGATGTAGGCATTCCACTGGCCACTCGGCTTGCCTTGCCCACATTTGTGTTTGCAAGGTTTGGGTGGTATAAAAGTTGTTCCCTGCCACCCTCCACATAAAATTTTTAAAAATCTAGAGACTTCTGGGGCAATTGGGTGGCTCAGTGGGTTAAGCCTCTGCCTTCAGCTCGGGTCATGATCTCAGGGTCCTGGGATCGAGCCCGGCATCAGTCTCTCTGCTCAGCGGGGATGCTGCTTCCTCCTATCTCTCTGCCTGCCTCTCTGCCCACTTGTGATATCTCTCTCTCTCTAAAAAAAAAAAAAAAAAAAAAAAAAAAAAAAAAAAAAAAAAAAAAATCTAGAGACTTCTATGGTGGATAGTCTAAGAGATCACATTTGCTTATTGCTAGCATGCAGGGGTTTCTGGTGTTTCACCATTAAATATAATGTGAGCTTTCTCGGCTTAAGATAGACACTCTTAAAATCAGGTCAAGAAAATATTCGTCTTGCACTAGTCAAAATTCATGGTTTCCAGGTTCTTTCCCATCAGAAACAGAATCTGGGTGACTTACTGGAAGAAAATTTTGCAAGGCTATTTGATCTCTCATGGAATCTCTGGGAAGACTAAAGATCCCAACTCAACCTATAAAAACAAGAAAGGCTGGGAATCATGAAATTAGGGATTCAATGGGAATCATTGAAGTTTGGGAGTTTTGCTTATTTCTTGCATAGCCTATGGGAAGCATCCTTTAATAAATATCAGGCTTGCAAATGACCTGAAATCATCTAGGTCAAGGACCCATCTGATATTTGAGTCCTACCAAGTGATGACCCATCGTCTCTGTGCAAATGTCAGTCATGGTCTTGCCAATTTTCTTTGACATCCTCTAGTCTTTACCCATTGTTTCTCTTTTTATCCCTTAGGTCGTCAGAAAAAACATAATGCATTCTTTTTTTTTTTTTTAAGATTTTATTTATTTATTTGACAGAGAGAGCCAGAGAGGGAACACAAGCAGAGGGAGTGGGAGAGGGAGAAGCAGGCTTCCCGTCAAGCTGGGAGCCCGATGCGGGGCTCGATCCCAGGACACCGGGACCATGACCCGAGCCGAAGGCAGAGGCCTAACAACAGAGCCACCCAGGCACCCAACGTAATGCATTCTGTTTTCTCTATTGACATTGCTTTTCTACCACTTTTGTAAAATACAATCATACTGATCCTTGAAAGTAAATTCAAATTTTATCTCTTATAAAAGATAAAAAGCTGGGAAGCTTGATTGCAGTCAAAATTGTTCCCCAAAACTAGTTAGGTTGAGATGCCTCTGCCCCCCTTTGCTGTCTGCAGATTCTACCATCTCTGCTGTCTGCAGACAAAGTTCTAACTGCCCTCTGCTTCTTCACATTACCCACTCCTGACTCAGAGTCCTGGGTGAGGGTCTCTGGTTGATCAGGTTTAGTGAGTGTCTCCCTGTGGTTCTCAGGGAGAGGAAATCAAGAGATTGGCTTATCCCACCAAGTTTCACAAAACTCCATACCTCATAATAGGCTGCTGACACTGGATAGTCACAAATAGAAATGTCAAAGTCTGCTACCCATCTAATCTGACTTTACTAAAATATGTCAATATTTTAGTATTTAGTCAATATTTAGTCAATAATTTTAGTCAATAAATTTAAGTCGTCAATAATGATTGCCCTTCCAGCATTTGAAATGACCACATGATTTTTTGCTTTATACCTATTGCTATAGTAACTATATTTGTAGATTTAGTTGAATCATCTTTCCATTCTTGGAATAAAAGCCACTTAGTTTTGCCATTGTATTCTTTGAACGTACAGCTGGATTCTATTTGCTACTATTTTATTTCTTTAGGGTTTTCATGGTTGGTTAATTCTTCGGTGACATAGGTATGTATAATCCTTTTTAGGGTTTGATACTGATATTTTGATTCCACTATAAAATACTTTGGGGGATTTCCCTCTCTGTTTCTTGGAGCAGTTTTAATACTTGCAAACATTTCTATATTGCATATTATGTACTTCTAAGTGTAATTAGTGTGTGTATGTAGTATAGTGTATCATATATATTAACTCATTTAATCTCTGCAAGAACCATATGAAGTTAGTGCCATTATTTCCATTTTACACAAGAAAAAATTGTCAGGGTGGGGACGCCTGGGTGGCTCAGTTGGTTAAACGGCTGCCTTCGGCTCAGGTCATGATCCCAGCATCCTGGGATCGAGTCCCACATCGGGCTCCTTGCTCGGCAGGGAGCCTGCTTCTCCCTCTGCCTCTGCCTGCCACTCTGTCTGCCTCTGCTCGCTCTCTCTCTCTCCCTCTCTCTCTGACAAATAAATATATTTTAAAAATTTAAAAAAAAATTGTCAGGGTGGTTAAATAACCTGCCCAAGGCCACAATGTAAATCAGTGTCAATCAGAATGTTATGTTCCTGAACATTAGAAAACTTTTACCTGTGAAATATATCCAGGAATGGTACTTATTTGGTTAAGGTGCTCTTCGACAATTTAAGAACTAAAACTCTAGGATAGTGGTTCTCAAAATATGGTCCTCCAACCAGCAGCCTCAGCATCACTTGGAAAAAGACCTTGTGAGTCAGAAACTCTGGGACAGGTCCCAAAGATCTGTGTTTTCAGAAGCCTTCCAGATGTTTCTGATGCTAGCTAAAGTTGAAGAACCACGAAGCCAGAAATATAACCATATTAGTCAGACATTCAGTGGAACACTGCTGAACCAAGAGGTAAGGGCAGATTCCAAGTTTAGGACTGGAATCTTCAAGAATGTCTTTTGACGTTGTTTGCATAGCTCTTCTTCCTTTGGGGAATTGGTTCTCCCCTATAGCAATGCAATCGTGTGATTTTGGGTGGGGTTGCTCAACCAGGACCTTGCTCCGTGGGCACAGAACATTCCAAACATTCCTAATATCATATTTATCTGGTTTTAGTAGGCAAAGGCACACAACCCAAGTCAGGCCAATGAAAATCCCTTCTGGGGTTTATAGTTAGAGCTGTTTTGCTTTTTGCATTATGGAGGTGAGGACAGGTGATAACTGAGGGATATTGTCTGATAATTTCCCTGTCATGTGGAGAAGAATAGGTCCATAACAGTGCAAAAAAAAAAAAAAAAAGTTTGAGATCCAACCCTGACAAGCTTATCTGAGACCGGATATGTCATCCTGAAACCAGCCCTACCCTGAATTTACCAGTTACACAAGCCAATAAACTCTCCTAGGCTCGGGCCACTTTGAGTTGCATTTCTGTCATTTGCCACAGAATGCTCCCTGGCTTCTGCACTAGAGGTAGGGAGTATAGAGAGAGAATTAACCTATTTCATCATGGCAATATTTTGATTTTCAAACCAGCTAGTATTTTGACAACTCCAAAGGGCTTACCTAAATTATACTTTTGAACTCCTTCATACCTTGAACATTGTGTAGCCAGTTAAAGTAATTTGGCCTTTGTATGCTGTTGGTCCATAAACTTGCATTTTTGTTTGAACCCAAGCCATTAGTTCCATCTGTCACCAGTCATCTATGACACTTTTGTTTCCCCCACAGCTGGTAGCCGCCACAGAAAATATCAATTCTCAACTGCCGACTCCTTTGGGAGTTTGCTCACTTGGAAAGAAACTCAAAAGGGCAACTCTCTTGGCAGCTCTCTTTCCTCTGCTTGGCTTAACCATAAGGGAAGCCCTAACACATAGGAAGCATTCAATAAATATTTATCAAATAAATGAAATAAAACCCAGGAGAAATTTTTATTAAAATAATAATTTTTAAAAAAATTTTAAAAATTTAAAATTTAAAAAATAAAAATTAAAAAAAATTTTTTTAAAAATTTATTTATTTGTCAGAGAGAGATGGAGAGAGAGCGAGAGCGAAAGGGCGAGCACAGGCAGACAGAGTGGCAGGCAGAGGCAGAGGGAGAAGCAGGCTCCCTGCCGAGCAAGGAGCCCGATGTGGGACTCGATCCCAGGACTCTGGGATCATGACCTGAGCCGAAGGCAGCCGCTTAACCAACTGAGCCACTCAGGCATCCCTAAAAAATAAAAAATTTAAAAAAAATGATTTTATTTCGCAGCTCAATTCAGCACTTATGCATGAATGTAGGGAATGTATTCACTTTGGCAAATGTGAAGTCTTGGGGCCAAGTGCAATTGCGGTAACAGAGGCTGGGTCACGGAGCATTTAAACCTTAGGCTGGCACAACCAGGACACCTGCGCCACGCGGCCCTGGACCTGAGCTTTGTCAGGTGGAAGGTGAGCCGTGAGCCTTCAGCCAGGGTTACTTATCTCTGACCCAACTTTACCTCCTCAGCTGTCCAAGTGGATTACTGTATTGTCTTGGCTCCCAGCCAAAGCTGGCTTAGCCTCATATTTCTGAAATGTTTATGGCCAGTGAGATTCCTGCCTGGCTTGTGCTCAGCACGTTACTCTGGTGAGATATCCCTAATGGGATACAAATTCCATTGAAAAATAACCTCAGGGAGACCTGTTCTTTCCAATTGGAGTCCTAGAAGAATCCCTGCAAACATTATTGTGGTTTTCTTTGTGATTCTGGCTTTTTTTTTTTTTAATTGGCTTTCTTAGAAGAAAACAATTAGATCTCCCAGTAGATCATCTTTATTTTATTTTTTTTTCCCAAAAGGAAATTTGTTTAACCTCCAAATATAAGCATCCTTTGGCTACCTGAATCTAAAAAATATACATTTAAAGAATGAACTCTATTTTAAACAAATTTTTAAAGATTTTATTTATTTATTTGAGAAAGAGAGCAAAAGCAGGGGGAGCAGCAGAGGGAGAGAGAGAGAAAGAGGCTCCCCACTGAGCAGGGAGCTGGAAGTGGGTCTTGGTCCCAGGACCTGGGATCATGATCTAGCAGAAGGCACACACCCAAAGGACTGAGCCACCCAGATGCCCCAAGCATGAACTCTTCCAAAAAAATCCACAGAAATGCAAATTTCATATATTCCAGCTATAGGTTGCTAATCCTTTCTGGGTATTCTTGACATTCATAGAACAGAAAAATATATCTCACATTTAAAATCAGTAGACTATTTTTTTCCCTAAGATTTTATTTTATTTATTTGATGGTGAGAGAGGGAACACAAGCAGCTGGAGAGGGAGAGGGAGAAGCAGACTCCCCGTGGAGCAGGAAGCCCGATGCGGGGCTCCATCCCAGGACCCTGGGATCATGACCTGAGCGGAAGGCAGACGCTTAACAATTGAGCCACCCAGGCACCCTCAGTAGTCTGTTTTTGATAAGATTCATTTATTTGAGGGATGCCTGGGTGGCTCAGTTGGTTGAGCGGCTGCCTTCCACTAGGGTCATGATCCCAGTGTACTGGGATCGAGTCTCACATCGGGATTCTTGCTCCGCGGGGGCCTGCCTTTCCCTTTGCCTGCCTGTGCTCTCTCTGTTTCTCTGACAAATAAATACATAAAATCTTTAAAAAAACAAAAGATTTATTTATTTGATAGAGAGAGCCTGCGATCAGGGGGAGGGGCAAAGAGAGAGAAGCAGACTCCCCGCTGAGTATGGAACCTAATGAGGGGCTGGGTCTCAGGACCCTGAGATCTTGACCTGAGCTGAAATTAAGAGTGTAACGCTTCACTGACTGAGCCACCCAGGCACCCCTTTGTTTGAGTTTTGAAAGGACACAATTTCACCTCCCTTGAGTGGTTGAGAAATAAACAGAATCACATTGTTTATTATGGAAATCTACAAGTCCCAATTTGCCAAAATAAAGTGTCCGACACATACCTGGGAGGTTTTGGCATGCCCTAAAGATGCTGTTTGTCTTTTGTCATTATACATTTACCAAAGGATTGTGGGTTTTGAAATGTAGCAGGCACTCCCATTTGGGGGTGGAAAGCATTGAGAATATAAACTAAAAAAATAAAAACAGCACTTTCTCTTAAAGAGTATTTTATATGGATGTGGACTTTTATAAGATAGAAGTCGGTTCCTTTTAAAAACCCAAAGTCACATAGTACTAAGGGTGATGATGAAAAAAGTTCAAGGATGTTTAAGAGCAAAAAAATAGGTACTTTAAACACAAACATCCCAATATCCTTACTTCTTTGATCCTGTAAACCAGCCGTCAAGTCTAGTTCAAGAGTTTTAGAATCACATAAACAATATTTTCCAAAACTTATCAGGAGGTGCTGACTCAATTAGCTCTCCCAAAGAATTGAATGTAACTTGGGGGGTGGGGGAATGTCAGAGCCACCTGGCTCCCTCTGGTCAATCATGTCTTATGTTTTGTGACATTGACCTAAAGTCTCTTTTAAACTTGCTTTTTCTTTCCATGCGCTCCGTTCTGCAAGAGTCCAAAGCATCCAGCCTGCCCCAGCAATATTCTATTAGCAAAACGTAAAGCTCAACTTTAGGCAATAACTGAAGCCTCCGAAATTGCTGTTCTTCTGTCCTCTTGGATGTTCTTTATTCCTTATCTTCTCTGGCTCTGCACCTTCTATTATTGGCCTCGGGACACTCGCTCACTCTAATTGATTTTGGACACTCCTCTCTCACTGACACTTTCTAGGAGAGATTGGCGCTGTGCACTGTCTCTGAGGGGAAAATGCTCCAGTCCCCAACCTGACCCCAGGACCAGCAGAACCAGAAAGCCAGCCAGCCCCACCCAGCTCTTTCAGGTGCTCCACCTACGGTCTTAGTCATGTCTAATTAACCCTTTCAGGCTTTCCAGGAGTGATAGACTCAGATGCTCCCTTTTAAACAGTAAGGCTGAGGCGCCGGGGTGGCACAATTGGTTAAGGGTCTGACTCTTGGTTTTGGCTCAGGTGTGGGTTGGGATCTCAGGGTCGTGGGACTGAGCCCTGCTCACAGTGGAGTCTGCTTGTGTTTCTCTCTCTCCCTCTCCCTCTGCCCTTCCCGCCCACCATGTGTGTGCATGCACCCGTGCTTTCTATCTCTCAAATAAATAGATCTTAAAAACAAAAGCAAGGCCAAAGAAAGCACTGTATTTAACATAAAAATAACAAATTAAATGTAGATTTCTTCAAAATACTTTTTACTCTGTCAAAAAGAGCTAAACTCTATTCCAAAAGGCATTTAGTGTACGTTGATGAAACAAACTTAAAAATTTTTTAATCTCTGAATTTCTTTAAATTTTTTTATTCACCAGGCTCTTATAAAACTTCCAATGCCAAAAGGGACTCTCTGTCTTATGCACATACACCTCCGTTATGCCTCTCCCCAATTTTTTGAAAAGATTTTTTATTTATTTATTTGACAGAGAGAGATCACAAGTAGGCCGAGAGGCAGGCAGAGAGGGAGGGGGAAGCAGGCTCCCCGCTGAGCAGAGAGCCTGATTCAGGCCTTGATCCCAGGACCCTGAGATCATGACCTGAGCCGAAGGCAGAGGCTTAACCCACTGAGCCACCCGGGCGCCCTTCTCCCCCAATTTTTTAACATATGGCCCTAGAAGTTATGTCATCAAAAGCAACCATTTTTTCAAGAGAAAACTATGTTTTTCTGCTTGGGGGTTGCATCTTCAAGGCAAGCAGAGAGGCCTCAGAAGAAACCAAACTTGCCAACATCTTGATTTCGGCCTCCTAGTCTCCAACACTAGGAGAAAATAAATTTCTGTTGGTTAAGCCATGAGTTCTGTGGTATTTTGGTGTTTTGTTACAGTAGCTGTTGCCAGCTAATAGGGTACATGTATCAGCAATTTCACTCCTAGTTATGTCCCCCAAAGAACTGAAAGCCTATGACCACACAAATAATTTTTACATAAAGGTTCACAACGGCATTGTTTATAATAACCCAAACCCCAAATATCTACCAAATGATGAATAGCTAAAACGTGGCATATCCATACAATGAAATATGATTCAGTAATTTAAAAGAATGAGGTACTGATAAATGTTATAACACGGGTGAATCTTAAAAACATTAGGCTAAATAAAGAAGCCAGACACAAAAGGCTATTATATGATTCCATTTTTTTTAATTAAAAAATTTTTTTTTACTAGAGAGAGAAGGAGGCAGAGGGAGAGGGAAAGAGAGAATCTCAAGCAGGTTCCACACTAAGCCCACAGCCAGACCTGGGGCTCGAGCTCACGACCCTGAGATCCTGATCTGAGCCAAAATCAAGAGTGGGATGCTCAAACGACTGAGTCACTCAGGTGCCCCTATATGATTCCGTTTAAATGTCCAATGTCCAGTGTCCAGAATAGGCACATCTACAGTGACAGAAAGTCATTGCCAAGGGGCGCCTGGATGGCTCTGTCAGTTAAGCATCTGACTCTTGATTTTGACTCAGGTCATGATCTCAGGGTTTTGGGATCAAGCCTTGTGTTGGTCTCTGCACTGGCCGTGGAGCCTGCTTAAGAATGTCTCTCTTCCTCTGCTTCTGTCCCTTCCCTGCCACACGTGTACACTCTTTCTCTCTCTCTCCAAAAAAAAAAAAAAAAAAAAAGGAGCCATGCCAAAGATTGGGGATAGGAGGGAACGGGGAATGGCCCCTGATGAACAGGTTTCTTTTAGGGGAGATAAAAGTGTTTTGGAATTGGTGGTGATGGTTGTGTAACTAAAAACCACTGAACTGTACATTTAAAAGGACAGTTTTCTAGTATGTAAGTTATACTGCAGTAAGAAATCCAATCTGCCCCATCTTATTATAAATATTATTTGTTATTCATCTAATATGTCACCTAGAGAGGAGGTCGATAGCCAATGAACAAAAACATGTTCAGGGACACCTGGGTGGCTCGGTTGGTTGAGTGGCTGCCTTCGGCTCAGGTCATGATCTCAGCGTCCTGGGATCGAGTCCCACATCGGGCTCCTTGCTCAGCAGGGAGCCTGCTTCTCCCTCTGCCTCTGCCTGCCACTCTGTCTGCCTGTGCTCGCTCACTCTCTCTCCCTCTCTCTGACAAATAAATAAATTAAAAAAAAAAAACATGTTCAGACAAATTTGAGTTTGTGTTTTAGTATTGGGAAGCTCTACTTTTTTTTCCCTCACTTTTTATTTTGGTATAAAATCAGAATTACAAGTAAGTTTCAGCAACAGAACACAGAATCCCCAAATATCTTTCACTCAGATTCCACAAATGTTAACATTTTATCACATTTGTTTTAACCCTTTTTCTTTGCATTCGTATATGTACCAGTATAACATAATATATGATATAGGTAAAAATATAACACAATATGCTGTATAATAATAGATATAAACACACTTTTTCTAGCAGGGGAGTCTGCTTCCTCCTCTCTCTGCCTGACTCTCTGCAAGAATAAGTTGCAGATATGATGCCCCTTTATTCCTAAGTACTTTAGTGTGTACTTCCTAAAAATAAGAGCATTCCTTTACATAACCATGAAGTCAGGAAATTGTCATTGATACAATATTACTGCCTAACCTGCAGATCTTATTCAGATCTTTCCAATTTTCTACATCATGTCCTTTATAGCAAGAGAAGATTCTAGAACAAATGCCATATTCCATTTTCTGTCTCTTTAGTTCCAATCAGCGGGGAACAGTTACTCTGTGGTTTTTTTTTTGTTTGTTTCCTTACGGTTAAATGGAGATTAGGCATTTGTGGCAGAAATTCCACAGAATTCTCAGTGCGTTATATCAAGAAGCGCTTTATATCAATTCGTTATTTATCTGGTGACTTTAACTTGGTCCTTGGATGAAGAGGTCTGCCCGTTTCCTCCCTGGTAGGGTAACGAATTTTCTCTTGGTAGCTAAGAAGACTGTGGGAGCTGCATGTCACAAAGCTGCTTCATCTACCTGGTGATGCTAAGGGTGCCAAGGGGCTTGTTCCTGCCGGTGCCAGCTCACCTTCTCATCTGCCCTGCCCCAGGCTTTGCCTGTGCTCTCTGCCTTGCTGGTGGATCTGCCTCACATGCCACATCCTCTGATCTAGTTCCTTCTCAGCTCTGATCACTAAGGACTCTTTCTGGGCTGTGTTGTGATTTGTAAATGGTCAGTAGACTGCCTACCTCTTGTGGATGGGATTGGGTTTCATTCACAGTTGTGTCCTGGAAGGTGGTAAATTTTGTTTTTTTTTCAGTGAATGAGTTCCTGGGTGAGGAGAGACCCAGTGAAAATGATTTGCTTGGGGGCACCTGGGTGGCTCAGTGGGTTAAAGCCTCTGCCTTCGGCTCGGGTCATGATCCCGGGGTCCTGGGATCGAGCCCCGCATCAGGCTCTCTCCTCGACGAGGAGCCTGCTTCCCTTCCTCTCTCTCTCTGCCTGGCTCTCTGCCTACTTGTGATCTCTATCAAATAAATAAATAAAATCTTAAAGAAAGCCGTAAATCCCTCTTGCTTTGAAATCAAGCAGTTCGCTTTTGCAAGAGACCTGGATGACCACATATTCCAATCCTGATAATTTAGAAAAGAATTTGTAAAGATTCCTCAAGGGGTGCCTGGGTGGCTCAGTGGGTTAAGCCTCTGCTTTCGGCTCAGGTCATGATCCTAGTGTCCTGGGATAGAGCCCCACAGCGGGGAGCCTGCTTCCAACTCTCTCTGCCTGACTCTCTGCCTACTTGTGATTTCTCTCTGTCAAATAAATAAATAAATAAGATTAAAAAAAAAAAAAAGATTCCTCGAGATGGGGCACCTGGATGGTTCAGCTGGTTAAGCAACTGCCTTTGGCTCAGGTCATGATCCTGGAGTCCCAGGATCGAGTCCCAGGATCGAGTCTTGGGATCAAGTTCCAGCATCCAGCTCCCAGCTCCACAGGGAGTCTGCTTCTCCATCTGACATTCTCCCCTCTCATGCTCTCTCTCACTCTCTCTCTCTCTCAAATAACTAAGTAAAATCTTAAAAAAACAAACAAAAAAAATTCCTCGAGATGAAACTGAGTTGGGACCAAAATTCAGGTCCCTGTCCAGGACTTTTTCACAAGGCTAAATTACCTTTAGTCTTGGTCCAACACCTACACACACAAAGTAGCATGAACAAATTTCATGACCTTTGCTAATTAAGATGGCAAATTAAGGTTGCTCCGTTCTTTTTTTATTGAGGTAAAATTCATATAATATAAAACTAACTATTAGCCATTTTAAAGCATACAATTCAACAGCATTTTTTGCATTGGATTTTTGTTTCTGGGGGCACCTGGGTGGCTCAGCCGTTAAGTGTCTGCCTTCAGCTCAGGTCATGATCCCAGAGTCCTGGGATCGAGCCCCGCATAGGGCTCTCCGCTCAGCAGGAAGCCTACTTCTCCCTCTCCCACTTCTGCTTTGTGTTCCCTCTCTCACTGTCTCTCTCTGTCAAATAAATAAAATCTTAAAAAAAAAATTTGTTTCTGACTTCCTTATTATTCCCTATTCCTTATTCCTTATTATTCCCCTGTTTTAATCTCTCACGTGATTAAACGTGATTAGACACCTGTTTCACTTAAACTCCAGGTAAACTTATTTTCAGAGGCAGAATGGGCAAAAGCTTGAGCAAATAAGGGATGAAATCAGTCCTTCTCTCCCCATGCCACACCTCCCACCCCATATACTCCAGCAAGGGAGATGCTTAGTTAACCCTTTAGTGGACACTTACCAAAGACTATAAATAAGTCACTCCTATAAGTGCACTATTTTATTACTGAGGTTTTTGTTGCCTTTTTATTTTCCCCGTTATGCTTTGAGTAAAAAAACAAACAAACAAACAAAAAACAACAACCAAAAAAAAACCACAAAACCCCTGGGGGGGGGCAGAAAAAAAGCCTAGCTGCTTTGATGACAATTTTGGTTTGACTCATCATCCAACTGAAAAGAGTAGGGTGGTGACTATTTAGGAACCCCTGTAGAGGTGGGAATGGTGGCTTTGTCTCTCACCCAGTCTTTGCAGCCGGAATGGGCTCTACATCTCACATGAATCTTTCCCTCAAATTTCTAGCCACTCTGGATCCCCCCTCTGGAGCTGGCTTTTAGGGCAACTCATCTGACTCCAAGAGCAAAGCCCTGAGTTTTTTGAGGGGTCTTTTTATACATTTTGCTTAATCTCTACAACTTGACTGAAGACTCTTTACATTTGAAATCTCTTATATTGACTGCTTTGCTTTGATTGGATAAAGATGTATTAAGATGTATCTGAAGTTCTTTCTTGTGTTCCTGCAGTTTGTCAGACTTGTGTGCCACCCGAAGTTCAAATCCACGTGGCTCTTGCTCCCTCTGAGAATGAAATTTGAAGAGGAAAGATAAATAAGATATGCTTATTTGACCAAGGTTTTTGGAGCTTGCATAATGGTAGGTGTTAGGGATGCAAAGATGAATTGGACAAGGTTTTGGCACTCAGGGAGTTAAAGCGTGCTGAGAATTGTTACTGTGGGTTCACATGAACACTCATTCACTGAACCACTGAGAGACCCCTAGGAAATGTTTGAAATTCTCATTTAGATCAGGGGAAGTGGGTCTTACAAGACATCCTTAGGGAAAGGTAAGCTTATGAATTCTTTTTTTTTTTAATTTTATTTATTTTGGGGAGGAGGGGTAGAAGGAGAAGCTGACTCCCCACTGAGCAGGGAGCAGAATGTGGGACTTGATCCCAAAACCCTGGGATCAGGACCTGAGCCAAAAGCAGACACTTAACCAACTGAGCCACCCAGGTGCCCCATATGAATTCTTTTAGTATCTTCTCTTGTAAATAATTCCTTGAAGGATAAAGAACACTAATTAATTGGTGGAAGGGGTAGGAATCAATAAAAGGATGTTCTAGTTAGGTACAGATTGGAACTCTAACCAAATCAACACATTTAGTCTTCCCCAACACAGCTCCCTGTTTTAGGCCATTTCTTTTGGGGCACAGAAAAGATCAGACAAGTTCTACCCACACCCTTGATGGAGATTTTCAGGTACAGCTAGATATTGCTGTTTGCAGAAGAAAAGGAGGGGCAAAACCATTCAATTCATTTTCATGATAGTGATCATGAAGAAGACACCACAGGTGTTTACTAGGATTTTAGTTTAGTGGGAAACACACCCTGAGTGTCAGACAAAACCAAGATTGCTGCTTTCATCTGAACTTGAGAAGCCGGACAGTCCCTGGGTATAACGATGCTGTCCTGCCTCACATTAGACAATATGCACCTGTAAAGTTCTTTGAGCGTTAACTGGGTCCATGAGACCATATCAGCCAGCCCAGAGAAGGTGCTGGAACAGGACACCACACTCTCTGGCTGCTACTGTATGCGTTGCTAAGAGTTCAGCTCCATTTCCTGCTCTCTACATTTTCTTTGAAATCTCACTGCTGTCTAATGACTTAGGACTTTTGCATCCTGAGTAGGTCAGCGTGAGCATTCGTATCTGGGGCTCAACCAGAGAGAAGTCTCTCATTTGGTTATAAGAAACGGAATGGTAACTTTTAGAGACATTCACAGTCTCCTGTGTGATGTTGGGATTCTGAAAGGAAGTCGAACAGATACTTTTTTTTTCAGCCATTCTTTACTCAAAAAAAAAAAAAGAAAAGAAAAGAAAAAAAGTTTAGTGTTTAAGTTAACAGGCCCCACATTTTTCTGCAAATTCCTCAAATCATTTTCTGACACACAGCTTTAACTTACCTTCAAATTCCAAGCATGTCAGTTGTGGCTATTCTGAGTTCTTGTACTCCAGCAAGGATAGAATTAGCCAGAACATGAGCCGGTGATCTTCAGTTTACCAGAAACCATAAACCATAAATCCCATGTTAGCACTGAAGTAACATCCTGTTAGACATGTGTATCCTTTTATGTTAAATTCAGTTTTTCTCTGGTTACAAGTGACAAAAAAAAAAAAAAAGAAAAAGAAAGAATGAAAGAAAAAGAAAAGAAAAAAAAAAGAAAAAGAAAAGCAAAAGCAAGAGAGAGAGAAAGAGTTTAAGCCAAAAACCAAGGGGTTGAGGCATTGTGGGAGAACTCTGGAGGATCTCCTCAGTGCACGGAAGAGGGGCACCAGGCCTTGGGAGGGCAGAAGCAGGGCGTCTCCGGGGACCTTGCTGAACACGAACACCTTCAGAGACTTTCTCCATAGAGTGCTTGCTGCCTCAAACATTTCTAGATCAAAATGTCCACTTTCTGGGAGAGAGACACTGACTGTTCCTTCTTTGCTCAGGATTCACCTATGGCCCAGTCAGCCTTGATGATAGGGGAGAACCAAACAACAGAAGCAAGACTTAGGAGAACCAAGAATCCGCTCCAGGGGCGCCTGGGTGGCTCAGTGGGTTAAAGCCTCTGCCTTAGGCTCAGGTCATAATCTCAGGGTCCTGGGATCAAGCCCCGCATCCGGCTCTCCGCTGGGTGGGGAGCCTGCTTCCTCCTCTCTCTCTGCCTGCCTCTCTGCCTACTTGTGATCTCTGTCTGTCAAATAAATAAATAAAATCTTAAAAAAAAAAAGAGTCCACTCCAGTGGGCTCTGTGGAGGCTTTCAGAGAAAAGGGGGCCGTCCACTACCACCCACGCACCAACTTTAATACTGTAACCACATAGTATGGTTAAAGGCAAACCTTGGTTATTTTCCATTGTAGAGTGATGAACGCATTAAATGACGCATTCTTTCCTCATATTTAATTTTGTGACTTCTTTTATTAATTAAATGAGGCCTGGTGCAGTAGTAAGAGGCAGACGTGTGACTAGTGGAAAATCCAGGATGAATCTGTCATCTTGGTACATAATGGGAGATACGTGAGAGGCAAAAAACTGGCAATTGTTATGAACACACAGACAAGAACCAATTTCTTATTTAGTTGGGTTTTTAAGTAGAATGTAACTTTTGGGGTGCCTGGGTAGTTTAACTGGCTGACTCTTGGTTTTGGCTCTGGTTGTGATCTCAGGGTCATGGGATCAAGGCCTGTGTCAGGCTCCATGCTCTCAGAGGGGAGTTTGCTTGCGATTCTCTCTCTCCCTTTCCTCGCCCTGCCCCTCCCACTGCTTGTGTGTGTGTGCTCTCTCTGTCTCTCTTTCTCTAAAATAAGAATAAAGAAAATTGTAAATAGAATTTAACTTTTAAAAAAGGTCCAAAAATATATTATTGTGATATGTCACAGGTGTTAATTGGCTTCTCGTCTTAAGTGTGTGTATTTGTATAGATGCAAGCATGGGGGCGCCTGGGTGGCTCAGTGGGTTAGGCCTCTGCCTTCGGCTCAGGTCATGATCTCAGGGTCCTGGGATCAAGCCCCGCATTGGGCTCTCTGCTCAGCAGGGAGCCTGCTTCTACCCCCGCCCCCCGCCTGCCTCTCTGTCTACTTGTGATCTCTCTCTATCAAATAAATAAAATCTTTTAGATGCAAGCATGTATTTTCTGATATCATCATACTTCATCACATCCATCCAAACATTATGCTATCTACAGTCTTTCTAAATATGTAAATGGAAGACCATCATTAACTGTGTCTAAATTATGTACATGTAATTATAACTGTTGGAGTCACTATTTTGGTAGACTGTCTTTATTTGAAGTCCCATTTCTATGTCTCCCATTAATGTCCTAAGTCTCTTTTCCATGATGTATTGGACCTCACACAGCTAACGCAAGACCCAATGTGGAAAGATGGCAGAAAGGCTTTTCTGGAAGGTCAGAGGACTACTCAGTATGCTTTGGGTGACCCCCAGGTTGGACAAACAGTTGATTACCAGGAAGGGGATTGTGTCAGTCCCTCCCTGTCCTCAGCTCATGGTGTTGTCAGAAATTACAAATTGCAGGCCAACCATGCACAGATCAGCTGTCTGCCTGGTTAGTATATTATTTTCACTTCTAGAGAAGCATATAAGCAAATATTTCTCCCTCTTCCAGAACTCTATATGGAAATCCTGAAAATTCTCATTCCAAACTGCAACAAATATTGCTATTTCCTATGAATCAATGAAGATATCATCTGTTGAACTATTGATCTTCCTACCCTGTAAACTGGGTTTTTTGTTTTTGTTTTGTCTTTTTACGGGCCTCTAAAAAATAAACTCTGGGGGATATTTTCCTTCTTTTCATTATTCAGGAATGGAAAAGATGCCTATTTTACTCCCTCTGTCAACCTCAGCCCACAGACTGTGAAAAAACATTAGTCACTCAATTTACACTTCTGAAGGAAAACAAAACACACACACACACAACTAACAAAGCAAGCTCTATGGTTCTCAGATCATCAGATATTTCCAAATAAATTTTATCAGTTTGTATCTCAAATGCCATACCCAAATTCCTACAAACCCAAGGAAGGTAACAAAACAAAAGAAAGGGACCTGTGCTCTTGTTGGAATCGGCAGCATTCACAGGGCAGGCCGGTCGTGGAGCCCTTAGCCAGACTCTTCCATGTTCCCCCAAGGCAGCAAGGCTAATCTCTTGTGCAGTCTTTATTTCTGCCTCTTGTTCTTGAAATGTTTTCCGGGAAAGCATAGGAGATGGTGGTTCTCAGTCAAGCAGCCCTGAGTTCCACTTACTCCTCAGACCCTTGGCTGTGAGGCCTGGACCAGTTCTGTCCTCATTTGCTCTGTCCTTAAATGGAAAGAGGCAACATTTGCTCCCAGGACTGCGGCGGAATGATCATCAATAGCTACGGTTCCTGGTGGAAGAGTGATTACAAAGATTCCCCGCGAAACTGAACCAGTGGCTCTCCCTCGTTTCACTCGATCCTGACACTTGAGTCATTTTCTCAGAGGATAGTTGCCATGGGGAGATCCCACTCTGACATTCCTCATCTGTGTTGTGACACGGAGAAATGCCTTGTGATGTGAGTGGACATTTTGCCTCAGGGAGGCTAGAGGGCCCGAGGTTGTCAGAATCCACGGCCTGTTTTCCTTACCTTTTCACCGTGGCGTGCTGTACAAATATTCTCATTTCCATGCCAAGTGTGAGTGCGGGCGTTGGCCTGTGGGAAACCTTGGGCACAGCGTTTAGACTAGTGTAGGCAGCAGCCTGGGGAGCAGTGGACAGTACTTCTTCACCATGAATGTCCATATCTCCCGTGATCCAACAGACCCTTCTCAGGTCCATGAGGGGCCACGTGCAAGACTGTTCACCATGGCGGCGTCCGCAGAGGCAGGTGTGGGCGGTGGGTGCCAGACACGGGCGGCGTCCACCATGAAGTCCTACAGACTAGATGGAGACACAGCAAGACCTTGTTCAGGGAATAAAGGAACAGAGGGAATGAGATCTACAAGCTGATAGCAGTTATACAAGTGTATCAATGTATACAAAATGTATACATTTTATAATTACACAGTAGACCAAATAATCTACATTAAACATTTGAAATGGCTGCCTATGGAAACTGGAAATAATAGTGGAGAAGGGAAGTTACAAGAAATGGAGAAATGGGTGTATAGATAGATAAATGAATGAAAATGAATGAATGAATGAATGAATGAAGGGCTAGGGCCCTATACAGAGTAATTGGGGATATGATTGACTTAGCCCAGGGGCATCTGGGTGGATCAGTCAATTAAGCATGTGATTCTTGATTTTGGCCCAGGTCATAATCTCAGGATCGTGACATTGAGCCCCACAACAGCTCTGCACTTACCACAGAGTCTGCTTGGGATTCTCTCTCCCTCTCTCTCTTGCTCGTCCCTCCAATCAGGCATGCATGCACTCTCTCTCTCTCAAATAAATGAAATCTTTTTAAAAAATTGGGTGCCTGGGTGGCTCAGATGGTAAGCCATCTGCCTTTGGCTCAGGTCATGATCCCAGGGTCCTCGGATGGAGTCCCATATCAGGCTCCCTACTTGGCGGGGAGCCTACTTCTCCCTCTGCCTCTGCCTCTCTCTCTCTCTCTGTCTCTCATGAATAAATAGATAAAATCTTAAAAAAAAAAAAAAGATTCACTTAGCCCATTGCTTCTGTATTCCTTTTTTTTTTTTTTTAAGATTCTATCCATTTATTTGACAGACAGAGATCACAAGTAGGCAAGAGAGGCAGGCAGGGAGAGAGAGGAGGAAGCAGGCTCTCGGCGGAGCAGAGAGCCCGATGTGGGGCTCAATCCCAGGACCCCGGGATCATGACCTGAGCCGAAAGCAGAGGCTTTAACCCACAGAGCCACCCAGGCGCCCCTGCTTCTGTATTCCTAAATGAAAAATAATTATCATTTTTTGCGTGTGTGTGATCTTTAAAAAATTGGGAAGCAACTGTTCAGGGCAATGCAAACATTTCCTTGGAAGCCACCAAGAATGGAAATTAATAGCAATTTAACAAAAGTTAAATGTCAAACTAGGAAGGAAAAAATATGTTTGTCACCTGTTTTCTCTATAATAATTAAAGAAGGGTGATTTGTAAAGAGAGGCCATTACTTTGAATTAAGATACTAAAATCACTAGGTAGATTACATTAATAGTTTTAAAGAAATGCATTCTTTGATATTGAAAGATCGCTGGGTGATCTACGAGGCCTAAACTTGTAGTTTTCATGCAGATTCGTTAGAATGGTAGGGGGTAGTAGGGAGGGTATTTTTCCTTAGCCAATTCTGTTTTGCTTGCCTTACCCATGCCAACAATGAGAAACTGTTAGACCCTTCTGATTTCCATCCCCTATTTCTTTCCTGGTCAAAAATATCTGAGAACGGTGTCTACAATCATTTTGGAAAACAGTTTGGTTTGTCTCAAAGGTGGCTCTCTAGCGGGGCACTAGGAAAGGAAGGGGGTGCTATTTTGGCTGACCCTGGAGGTCTGGGTCAGATTCAGACATATGCTAACAAGTGGAAAGGACATTGCAGGTGGAGGGAGGAGCCTGGGGATAGGAATGAGCAGGGCAAATTCAGGCACCTGTCTAGAAATGAAGAGACTGTCCCCATCACAGCTGCAGGGCTGGCCATGCCCAGGCTCCCAGGGCAGCTCAGACCCTGTGGCTGTGGGTGATCGAGCACAGGGAGCATTCTGGGGTGCTGTCCTTCACTGGGTAGGCCAGGAGCCCACAGCTTCTCATGAAATCTCGTAGATTAAAACAGAAGACCCATTACATCCAAGCACGGTTTTCATTTTAACCTCCTTCTGGCAGGGCTGTGAATTTCTGGGTGAGGGTGTCCATCTCTGCGGCATTTTTATTTGTTCCCTTCTATTTCTTTTCAGTGGTGAACCCCTTATGTATTTCAAACCCGGGGACGTTTGTGTTTCTCTTGTCCCTGATATAGCCATGTAATGTACTATGAAGGGAAGAGCCTAGTTATCCATCAGACAAGAAGAACAATCTCTCAGTTCCCAAAAAGGTTGCAATGTTTAGCACCAAGTGTCAAATGCTTTAAAGTGAAAATCCTAAATGCTATGAAAAATTGTTAACTGTTTTGTTGAGGTGTCAGTCAGATACAATACAATTCACCCACCCAAAGTGTATAAATCCAATGTTTTTGGTACACTACATTCTTAATATTTTAAATTGTGGTAAAATATATATAAAAAACCTTGTCATTTTTCCCTATTTTTTTTTAAGATTTTATTTATTTGACAGAGATCACAAGTAGGCAGAGAGGAAGGGAAGCAGGCTCCCCAGTGACCAGGGAGCCTGATGCGGGGCTTGATCCCAGGACGCTGAGATCATGACCTGAGCTGAAGGTAGAGGCTTTAACTCATTGAGCCACTCAGGCACCCCTTTCCCTATTTTTATTAAGATTCCGGTTCATTAGCATACACTATAGTATTAGTTTCAGGTGTAGAATTTCGTGATTCAACACTTACATACATATAACACCCAGTGCTCATCACAGCGAGTGCCCTCCTTAATCCCCTTCACCTATTTAACCCAGCCCCACCCCCACCCCCACCTCCCCTCTGGTCGCCATCAGTTTGTTCTCTACAGTTAAGTGTCTGTTTCTTGGCTTGCCTCTCGACCCGCCCCCCACCACGTTCATTTATTTTGTTTCTTAAATTCCAAATTTGAGTGGGTGTCTGGGGGCCTCAGTTGGTTAATGTTGGACTCTTGATCTCAGCTCAGGTGTTCACCTCAGCTCAGATCTTGATCTCAGGGTTTGTAAGCTCAAGCCCCTCGCTGGGCTCCATGTTGGGCATGGAGCCTAGTTAAAAAAAAATTCCACATATGAGTAAAATCATATGTTATTTTTCTTTCTCTGACTTGTTTCACTTTAGCATAATACTCTCTAGCTCCAGCTACATCATTGCAAATGGCAAGATTTCGTTTTTATGGCCAAGTAATATTCCATTATATATACATGTGTGTATACATAATGTATACACACACACACACACACAGACATTTATATACACATCTTCTTTATCCATTCATCAGTCATGGACATTTGGTCTCTTTCCATAATTTGACTATTGTTGATAATGGTACTATAAACATCGGGGGGGGGGATGCCTGGGTCTTCTCGAATCAATCTTTTTGTATCCTCTATTGGGTAAATACGTAGTAGTGCAATTGCTGGATCATAGAATAGTTCTGATTTTAACTTTTTGAAGAACCACCCTACTGACAAACCTTGGCGTTTTATGTGTACAATTCAGCCCTATTAGTTACTTTCATGATGTTCTGCAATCGTCACCACAATCTATGACCAACTCTTTCATCTTCCCCAAACATGGTGCCGAGGATATGGTTATACTATAATTAGGCTTAAATGGAAAGAGTTTTGTTTATAAAAAAGGGTGTTTAACATCATCATCCTCTGCCCCATGGATCTGCATGGCACATGTTTGGACAACCCCCTGCTGCCTATTTGCTCCTGAGCTGGGGGGAGCAGCCTGGGGCTCAGTGCCTCCCCAAAGGCGGTTTTCTGCTTTGCTCATCTCCATGCCTGAAGGTCACAGCTGGAGAGTTTCTTTTTCTTCTGGAGATCACAGGGGTGAAGGAAACTTTACCAGAGGCCTTCAGACGCAAGCCCTGTATTTTGCACCAGAGTTGCTGTAACCATTCCCTCTATCTCTGTCCCCTGTTCCTATTTCCAATCCCCCCACTTACATATTTTCATGTGTTTAATGTACTTTATTTTGTTTTCTGTATGTTGTTTTATATAATTGTGAAATGCCTCAGTTAATTGTACTCCTGCGGTTTTAACCATGTAAGTTATCTAGGCCTGGACCTAGATGAAGGGATAAGGTTTCCCTTCCTTGTTTCTAGTTCATCACTGAAACTGGTCTTTCCCCCATATCTCCCCCTGGACACACCTCCCTGACTTACCTTAAGGAAAAAATACACACATGGCTGTTTCCTAATGCTCTAACCTTCAACTACATGTCTTTTGTGAGCAGTATGTAGCTTATGTGAGAAACTGTATTCCCTGGTTCCTCTCTTTTTAATTCTAAGTCACTTTCCCACTGTATCCCTTAGGGTTCCTGGATGCAAGCACAGAACCTGATTCTCACTTATGCAGAAAAGGAGGGGACTGAAGACCATCAGGTAATTCACAGGATCATGGGATGGCTAGAGCCCTAGGTTAAAAGAAGCCACATGCCAAGGATCCCAGAACCTCTCTGGGAAGGTCATTGTTGCCGCCAAGGAAGGGTAGATTCTGTAGCTGTAGCTGTGACCCCCACCAACACTACATATATAGGCTGGTGCTCTGTCCACGCTGCCTTTGGAAACTGGACGTAGCTACCTGAACAAATTTGCCACTCTTTCATTGCTTTGCGTCAAGTTCTGGGGTTGGTGCCTCTGCCTGGCCAAACCTAGGCTTGCAAAAGAAATGGTTGGCTGGTTGGCTCTTTTAGCATCTAGAATAGGAGGAAGACCCTATCTCTTGCTAAGACTCATATGGTGAGGAGTTCCCCAAATGGAGGAAGACAGTTCAGAGGATGAGCACCCGAATAAGTTACAGATGTCCCCTACAGGTAGGAAGCATCTAGTGTTCCGTACAGGTCTGAGTCAGAGCTAAATTTTCTCCAATTCAGAAGAATACTTAAAAATGTAGTTGTTGCTCTCCCTTGCTTTCTGTTACAAAAATGAAAATACACACTTGGGCAATTTCTTTTAGCAGGTTTGTTTAGTAAGGCAAAAATTCTGACATCAAAACCTCACGGCACCCCCCCCCCCATTTATACTGCTATGTTTGAATTTTTTTTAAAGATTGATTTATTTATTTATCAGAGAGAGAGAGAGAGAGAGAGAGTGAGCACAGGCAGATTCCCTGTTGAGCAAGGAGCCCTATGTGGGACTCGATCCCAGGACACTGGGATCATGACTTGAGCTGAAGGCAGCTGCTTAACTGATCAAGCCACCAGGCATCCCTATACTGCTGTGTTTGAAATACAGCTATGGAGCAAGTCTTTTTCATATAAGCTTAACTGAAGCTTATCTCCAATATTCTAATCATCTTTTTATTTTTAGCCAATATTTACAGTTTTATAATTTTAAAACTTTTTTTTCTACCACCTCTCATCCTTTATGTGGGCATTGTTAGATTTTCTTTAAAAATATTTTGCCTGTATTACTATAAGGTAGAAAAAAAAAAGAAAAAATAAGTCAGAACAGGAACAAAATACAGAAAAAAATACTGTTGTTTTTGTAACTAAATCCAAATAACCTAGTAACAAGGATTTTTGTTAATGAAACATCAGTTTATCCACATTGCATTATTTCTCAGGTAAGTAGGTAAGTAGACTTGTTAATAGTAAATAAATCTGTATTTGTTTACTAGTTAGAAATTTCACTCTTTTTATTCCACGAAGTCTCAAAATCTTAATCTGCATCACCGATGTCCTATTTTTCTGACATCTTTAATAAGTGATGACATTTGAGTTGTCATTGCTGCCTCATACCAAAGTTACTTCTCACCATTTCCTGTGGATTTATGGTGAAATGTACTATATTTACTCAATGATTTTTATATCCAACTGCTGTCCTCCAAACCCCAGTTAAAGTGGTGAAAAGAGACTCAGTGCAGGAACTAGGTGCTTGCCTATCCTTAGATTATTGTCAATTACAAAACAGATTGGATTGCCAACCTAATGATTTTCTTGGGCAGAGATGTTTCCAGTAAAATGACAGTTACCAGTGAAAGAGAGCATTGCTGGTGGGAGGGGTGAGGAGGTGATTTGTGCAATTTCCTTTAAAATGTTAGACGTTCATGGTCCAGGCTGCTGCCGAAGCCTGTTCTTATCTCTTGCTAGGAGAAACAAAGGATTCTGACCTCTCCAAACCATAGGATGCAGAAAGAAGCTGGTGCGGTAGAGGAAAAGGGAGGCCAGCCAGATGGTAGAGGCATGGAGTGTAGGGAGGAGTAAGGGTGAGGGTTGGGGTGCTAATTAGCTTTTCTTGTCTCACCAGCAGTCTGTGGCAAGCAGATGGCTACACCCTTAATACTACCCTTTTCCTGGCCAGCATGCAGTAGTGGTTGATCTTGTGGTCAGGCAGAGAGTGTGCATTTTTTTTTTGCCCTCTTCAAAACGTGGAAGTGGTAGAGGGACATGCAAAGCAGAAATCCAGATTTAAGTATTAAAGGATCTAAGAAAAATAGATCTCCTCTCCTTCCATCTTTTGCAAGATGCCCATTAACTAGGTGCCAATTGATGTTTTGATAACATTAACTGAAAGTCATGTATTCTTTCTATTATAAACATCAATCCAAACCAATCAAACTATGCCTGAATATCTAAACAATAATCAATAAAATGATAAAAACTGGCTAAGAAGTCTAAACTCAAGAGGCATAGCATGTGTTTGGAGAGAGGTTGGCTTACAGATAATTATAAAAAGATTCAGGTGAGCCCATGCCAGAGGTCCTAACATTGGCTTTTCCTTACATCCTCTGTCAGTTTCTCTGGGGTGGGGACTGTGTCTTGATTAGTTTGTAATTTCTCCAGAGCTAGCCACACGGGCATTCACTGAAAGTTTGTGAAAGAGAATCAAATTCTAGTAAGTCAATCACTACACGTGCTGTGCAATATTTGTGTAGATGTTGACTCTCTGCCAAGATAAACGTTAACATGACAAGGTAAAACTGTTAACATTTTGAAAATGCAGTGTTGTAAGGGGCACTGATTTTTCTCAGTACTGGTATAATGTTTTACATGCTAAGTGGAATAGAAGCTTTTAAAATTGGGAAGTAAAAATTCTAGTATCTCTTTTTGTAGAGGAAGGAAGCGGAATAAATACTTACTTAGCCCTGAATAGGTACCAGATAGACTGTGTGTACATTAATGTAGTCAATTCTGTTAACATCCCTGTGAGGTAGTTCTTTCTCTGGTTTTTACAAATGAGGAAATGGAGCTTCACAGATGTTAAATAACTTGCTAGAGGTCACACGGCATGTGACTATGCAGGATTCACACTTGGATATTCCTGATTCTAAAGCCTGCATTGTCCTGACTTTATGCGACCTGAACCCTAACATATCTCCATTGATCCCTCAAATATTCTCAATTTTATTTGTCTAGCGATCAGTCAAATCAGTACCTGAAATATTCTCCGTGGTCTTTCTTTCCACCCGTCCCGATGGCAGAAAGAGATCAGGCATCTCAGTCTTCCACTGCTTAATCTCCTAACTGAAATCATTTGGGGAATTTTAGAGACAAATGGGAGGGAAGTAGTGTATTTCTATATTTTCTGGCAATCCAGAACAGAGCGCTAATCCTGATTCTAACATGCAATTCTGTAACTCCCTTACGCTGAATTTCCAAGCTTTCACATTTCTTTATGCTTGCTTATACATGATACACATATCTTACTCTTGTTTATATTTATCCTATTGGCTGAACATCTTTTAGATGTCACAGCATATTTGATGTTAACCAGATTCCATTTGGGGTGGATGAAACATCTATGGTTTGCTTTCTCATAGCTTTAGCAGGCAACACTCCATTTTAAAAATATCTATTTTTAAAAATATGCATTTCAAACAAGTGGTTCATTTCCTGAAATTTCTTCAACAATAATCATGATCAAATTTGGAGGAAGCATGTGAGATGACATAGTAAACCTGAAACTGAAATAGGCTATTGGTATTTAAGGAGAAAAAGCTTTCCATTGTCTGTTATTATTTATGGCACTTAGTACTATTTTATCAATAATAAGTGGTGACTAAAATAAATGTTACAGATCAGATTATTACCTTCAGACCAGAATAATAAAAAAATAAGTTTTCTAAATGGAAGTCTTACAAAGTTGTTAAATCGTTGTTTGAGACATTTTAAGTGTATCTCTTGGCTCATGACTACCAGCGCCCTTTACTCAAAGGAAGTATGCAGAAGTAGCTCTTAGATAAAGTAGACTTGTCATGAAATCAGTGAAGGCCAGGGTACTTAGATCATCCCTTGCTGTATATTGATCTACTCAAATATGGGGGCCCAAGGACAGAAAAGTAACCATATTTCATCATCTGCAGTGTCTCCCAAGGATGTTCATCAGCCTTAAAGACTCTTATGGTTTGGTTGAAATGACAGACCCAAAAGCAATATGCTAGGTTCCAAATGACTGCTCTAGATGATAATGCCACAGGAGTTCATAGGAGGAATGACTTTAAATATTTGGGGGTGAGCCCCCATTTTGGATCCATTTTACTTTTGAAAAGAAAAATGCTGGGCTCTCTCCTGTGTGACTTCCCTATGACCATGGAGACCTCTTTTCTCCCTTCCTTGCTTTGAGTTCAGCCCAATTTAAATCCGTTTCAGGAAATATATAGTAGATGACAAAAAACTCAGAGGTCAAGATTAGAGAAGTGAAACCAATTTCTTTTAAATGACAACGGTTTTCTGAAAGCCTTGTGGAGCTGATTCAAGTCACTGCAGGGTGGTTTTTCCAAGGGGGTGTCAGAGCAGAACTTCTCTGCAGTCATAGATGACATGGCGGGCTGTCTGACCTAGTTACTTCCGGTAGGTAATTGTATATTCACTTATATGGCTCTGGCTGTAACTCAGGAGTCCCAGCGAGACTAAGAGCAGGAGCCGCGTGCTCTATTTCCTGTCTGTTCTCCACGGCAGTGTCTCATAATGCTGTCATCCCGTGAGCTCCTGTGATAAACACAAAATTCTCATCTGCCACCTCAAATCTAAAAAAACCTCTTAGAGGCAGGAGGATTTCTGTCTTCCCCCACCACAGCCAGTTTAAAAATTAAAAAACAAAACAAAACAAAACTTTTTAAGTTTTTAAACAAACCCCATTTGGCTGAGAAAATTTAATTGAAATTTAAAGTATATATTATTGAAATGATAGGTAATTTTTTGGCTTTTTAAATATAAAGTATAAAATTTGAATACTAGATCTCTTTTGTAAGTCACAATGCTACCCCAGATTCTGATAAGTCCCTTTTTTGATCCCTTCTCCTCATCCCCTTTTTAAAAATTCCTTGGGACACCTGGGTGGCTCAGCTGGTTAAGCGGCTGCCTTCGGCTCAGGTCATGATCCCGGCGTCCTGGGATCGAGTCCCACATCGGGCTCCTTGCTCAGCAGGGAGCCTGCTTCTCCCTCTGCCTCTGCCTGCCACTCTGTCTGCCTGTGCTCGCTCTCTCCCTCTCCCTTTGACAAATAAATAAATTACAAAAAAAAATTCCTTCTCTACTCTTACTGAATTAAACTTATGGTGTGCCTTCAGTTGTTGGGAATGTTGTTGTTATTAAAAGAACTCAGGTCCCTGGATTGCTAGAGATCAGTATTTGTATGCCATCGATAGAATGATCAGTGTCTAAATATGCAATCTTACAAAGCAAAATGAATATAATAGTGCAAATCAGAATTTCATAAGTAGAATTTTCTTTTTTCTTTATGAAGTTCTCAGTTTTGTAGTATTCATATTCCAACATATTCCAATCTGTCCGAGACAAAAATGGCAAAGTACTCTCTACAAGTCACTCGTTTCAGCCTGAACACCTCTGTCTTCATACTCAAATACATCTTATATTATTTTCTTATTTAAAAAAATTTTTTTAAAGATTTTGTTTCCTTATTTGAGAGAGAGAGAGAGAGAGATAAATAGAAAGAGAGAGAGAGAAAATGCACATGAGGGGAGGAGCAGAGGCAGAGAATCTCAAGCAGACTCTATGCTGAGTGCTGAGCCTGACATGGGGCTTTATCCCATGACCCTGAAGTCACGACCTGAGCCGAAATCAAGAGTCAAATGCTTAATCAACTTAGCCACCCAGGCACCCCTTATTTAAAATAATAAATATTTTAATTGAAGTATAATTAACATGCAATATTATATTAGTTTAATGCATCTTTTAAATCTGATCAAGTCACTGTCTTAAAAAAAATGACTGTGTACAATTTCTGTCTCCTGAAGAAATCACACAGGTATTAGAGTCCACAGAATATTTAGAATTCAAATAACAAATAGAGTGGAAACTTGTCTATTTACAAAAAAAAAGTTATGAAGTACATCTCAGGAGTTTAAAAATCTAATTTATAAGAGACCAGAATACACTTATTTTTACTGTGGTAAAATTTACATATAGTGAAATGCACATATTAAGTGTGTAATCTAGTGAGCTCGGATAATTGTGTCCATATACCCATGACCCTATCATTCCAGAAAGCTCTTTAATGCCCCCTTCCAATCACTCCCCCCGCCATGGACATCCACTGTTTTGATTTCTTTTACAAAGATTACACTTATTTGTCCTTGAATTTCATGTAAATGAATCATATAAAATGTACTTTTCCTATTGCTCAATATAATGTTCATGAGATTCATCCACATCAGTGAAGGTATCTGTAACTCATTCTTTTTAGTTGCTGAATGGTACTTACACCATGATTTATTTGTCCATTCTCTTGATGGGCATTTGGATTATTTCCAGTTTGGGCTTTTATTTAAAAAAAATTTTTTTATAAAAAAACTTCTTCTGCAAGTCTTTCAGTAGCCATGTGCTTTCATTTGTCTTGGGAGTAGAATTGCTGACCTGCAGAGTAGGTGTATTTTTAATTTTATAAGGAAAAGCCAAACAATTTTCTGAAGTGGTTGTACTCCTATCAGCAATATAGGAGAGTTTACTCAACATATATGCAAATAGGAGAGGTCCCTAATTACTTCATAATGTCATGTCTTTTCAGAGACTTTAACAGAATATTTCTGGTAGCATTACATCCCAGGTACTCATACTCAACATACATAAATACATATATTTAATACAAAATATAGAGTCATCTAACATTACAGAATAGTTCTATTCCTGAAAAATTGGTTTGTAAAGCAATTTTTTTTAGTAAATTAAACCACTTCCTGAAATAAGTCTTCTCCTACTTTGAGGTCTGGTTCAAATCCTCTTTTTCCATAGCATCCTCTCATGCTGTCCTGACCTGTGGGGATTAATTCATTCTCCAGGCACTTGTCATCAACCTCACTCCTTTACACCTACATCATTCATAGCTTGATTGATTCACCTACTTTTTTGTGTATATATTTCATTTAAGATTTTATTTACTTACTTGAGAGAGAGAGAGAGCATGCATGAGCAGGGGGATGAGCAGAGGAAGAGAGAGAAGCAGGTTTCCTGCTCACTTGGAATCAGGGCTGGATCCCAGGACCCTGAGATCATGACCTGAGCTGAAGGCAGACGCTCAACCAACTGAGCCACCCAGGTACCCCCTGTATATTTCATTTCTACACACACAATACCTTTATTGAGGGAATGAATCACAACTTCACACTTAAAAAATTTCTTCCATAGGATGTAGTGTAATGCTTTGCACACAGGAGTTACTCAACAAAATTTCCTGCTTAATTGTTTTTCTACCTTAGTTTTGCCTTAGGCAAGGTATCAACGCAGTTTGAGTAATCTACTTGTTTTAATTGTAGGGCAATTTCCTTAATTTTCCATTTTTCTTGGTAAGCTGGGCCTCAAGTTAATTGTTGACTAAAATCTGCCTCCTTTAACACCTTACTAATTCCTAGTTTCAAGCACCCTGTCCACAGTGTGGTCTGAAATAAAAAGCCATAGGAGATTAGGGAGTCCCTCTGGAGTTTCCCTCAAATTCTCCTTGAGGCCTGTGGTTTGCCATTTACAGGTCTGCACAAAGTACTGGATTCATCTTCCAGTCCCTGGAGGCTGAAATTCTTCTAAGCACAGCTCAGAGATCATCTGTTTCCAAGAGATGACTTCCTCCCCAGCACAGAAACCTCTCTGGTTCTTGATGCACCTGCATCCTTTTGTTCACTCCTCCTTGTTAGTACCTGGCACTGGGAGGCAGAGTTTATTTATGTTTGCCTGTCCACAACTAGGCTGCCGGGCTCCTGAGAGCAGGGACCGTGTACATTAGTCATCTGTGCTCTGCATATAATGAAATCCTCCACAAATGTTTGGTGAATAAATGCATGGATTAACAACTAGGCGAATATGACTTTGAGGTATCCTAAACCTTTTAAGAGGTTGTATTTTAACTTTATGTATGCAAGTATGCAATTACATGCAAGTATGCATGTAAGTAAGCTCATGCCCAATGTGGGGCTTGAAAGCATAACCTCGAGATCAAGAGTCACATGCTCTACTGACTGAGCCAGGATTTAACATTCTAAATTTTTTATTTTTTAAAAAGATTTTACTTTAGAGCTGGGGGGAGGAGCAGAAGGACAAATGACTCCATGCTGAGTGCGGAGCGGGATGCGTGGTTCCATCTCATACTCTGGGCTGAAACCAAGGGTGGGCTGTTCAACCAAATGAGCCACCCAAGCTTTTAAAAATAAGCAAATCTCTGGAGAATTTTGGGCGAGAAAGGAACTGCTTGGGTTAATTCTCTCTCTCCTTTCATGAGGTAGAAACATACTGTTTTTGTTTGTCCAGCATTCCTTCATCACTTTTTGGCATGCATTCCTCATTATTTTTTTTAAAGATTTTATTTATTTATTTGATAGACAGAGATCACAAGTAGGCAGAGAGGCAAGCAGAGAGAGAGGAAGGAAAGCAGGCTCCCTGCCGAGCAGAGAGCCCGATGTGGGGCTCGATCCCAGGATCCTAGGATCGTGACCTGAGCTGAAGGCAGAGGCTTTAACCCACTGAGCCACCCAGGTGCCCCACACATTCTTCATTCTTTATGGAACCCATCCCATGTGGTCTGGTGATAGCCTTGACCTGTGAGACTCCCCACACCCTGCCTATCAAAGTGGTGGGTTTTGGCCTAGGCATGGCCAGAGGATATAGTAATTGGTTCAGGGCTGATGACCAGAACAATCAAGCAAATCAGTTTTCCTGAGATTTGTCATATTGCAAGTTACTAGGAGAACTTAGGCTTGCCATGCCCAGAAGCCAGCTTTTCCCCCTTGTAGGGAAGAGCTTGTATTGGAAAAAAGTTACGGTGGAGAACAGCCATGTAAGAGATGTAGGGGGCCATTCGGTGTTGGGGATTGCAATCTCTTAGTGGCCTGGACAAGTTTAGATTTATATTTCAATCACATTCAAGTTTAATACCCCTCACATTTTTCATTTTCATCCTTCCAGTCTTTCCTGAGATTGAGTCTAAGTCCAGGGAGAGTCTTTTTTTTTTTTTTTTTTAAGTGTCTGATTCCCTCCTCCCCTCCTTTTTAAAAAGATTGTATTTATTTGACAGAGAGAGAGAGGAGAAGGGGGGTGGGCAGGGCGCGTGGCAGGCAGAGGGAGGGGGAGAATCAGCCTCCTTGTCAAGCAAGAAGCCCAACTGAGAACTTGATTCCAGGATCCTGGGATTGTGACCTGAGCCGAAGGCAGCTGCTTAACTGAGTCACCCAGGCACCCCTACCTAGGGAGATTCTTAATAGCTGTAGGGAGAGTAACCGCTTTTTGGTTTTGCTGTTTTTACTCTGTACTGGCCTTTTCTAGATGTGACTTCTTATGATTCTGGAGCACATTGGCCTCTGTCACTTTTGTCCCTTGTGCTTCTGCTGAGTTGTGTACTGTTCCACCATGCCTCAGGTGACCTGTTCACCCAGATTGGTCTGCAGCTTCTCTCTCCCACTGATTCATTTCAATCTGTTGGCTTTTTTTTTTTTTAACTTCCTCTACATCCTTCTAGTGGGACATAGGGAAAGTGTCTTAGGATTCTCGAAAGAAACAGATTAAATAGGATATGTACATATAGACAAATTTATTTTAAGGAATTGGCTCATGTGACTAGGGAGGAGAGCAAGTCCGAAATCTGCAGGGTAGGTCAACAGGTTGGAGAGTAGGAAAAGCCACTGTTGGGGCTCAAGGCTGAAGGCTGTCTTCTGTTAGAATTTCATCTTGCTTGGGGGAGGTCAGTCTTTTGTTCCTTTCAGGCTTTCAATGGATTGGATGAGGCCCACCCACATTACGGAGGGCAATCTGCTTTACTCAAAGCCCACTGACCTAAATATTAATTTCATGCATGACAACCTCACACAAACACCCAGATAATGTGTGACCACATATCTGGGCACTCTCACCCAGGTCTGTTTAACACCCAAAATTAACCATCACAGATGGTTAGCCTCTTCTTCCTACATTCATTCCTCTTATTTCTTCTCCTACCCCTTGTTGCCATTTTTTTCCCCTAGGCTGCTAAATACCATGGTTCTAGAGAAGGCTGGTCTTTGATTCTGCTCTGCTGCAGCAAGATGGAAGGAAGAAAATAGGGAATGTTATTGTGAGGCAAAAACCATCTCTATTCTTGGATCTTCAACTCCTACCCTCAACTCAGCTCAGGGGTGAGACAAGAGATGGTGACTCCCACAAATCGCCTTCCTTCCCTAGTCAGGAGGCTCTTATTGGAGCAGAGGTAGTAGGGATGGGAAGATGGGATGGAGGAGACTCGTTCAGCCAGACTACCTTTCTTTTCGAATCTTTTCCTCTACCTATATCAAAATTATTAAATTTAAAAACCGAGAATGGTGTTATTGTCTTTAGTCCTGGTTTTACAATGCCATACTGAGAAGAATGGTACCCCAAAATTATGGTAATGAAGAACACGACATCTGGTTGAAAATCCATTGTTTCATTCTAGTACATCAACTATGCAAATATCATATTTTCCTTTTTCATCTGCTGTCTTGAACTCA
Source organism: Mellivora capensis (assembly GCA_004024625.1). Classification (NCBI taxonomy): domain Eukaryota; kingdom Metazoa; phylum Chordata; class Mammalia; order Carnivora; family Mustelidae; genus Mellivora; species Mellivora capensis. The sequence continues at coordinate 50,738 of PISX010007878.1, forward strand.
GATGTAGGGTCAGGAAACAAAGATTTTAGAAGAGAAAAGTCTAACCTCTATAGTTTGAAGTTAAATGAATACATTTAAGTGTTACTGAGTAGGGATAAAACCATCCATCAAAGACTAAAGACTTCATCATGAAAAAGAAAAGCCATTAACTTTTGAGCAGGGTCAGTTCCAATCAAAGTAAACAGCTGAATTATGTATAAATAAGTCTTACACGTTGACTCTAGACTTTATTTTTACCACTCTAAAGGTAAAGATGCAGAATACAGGGGGAAGGGTTATACTTTTGTAGGATTTAAAAAAAGAAGAAACTGTTGAAAACCAGATACATAAATACTGGTTTAAGAAATGCTTTAAAGACAACTTTTACAAGTAAAGTAGCATTATGATCATATTTTGGTATGAAATAAAATTGAAATGCAAGAATGCAAATTGGTTTCTCCTTTCCACTAAATCCTAAGTTATCGCTAAGACAGAATCACTGGGTTAAAAGAACTCTGCCAATTCTGCTTTTACCAAATATCCGGATCTTACTAGTTTGGAAAACAACTTGGAGCAGTATATAAATTTTGTGCAGCTTTGCTAAGAGAACAATGCTTCTGAAGATGAAAAAGACACCTTTAAAACTCTTTTGTTCTTTTTAAAATACAAAAATAAAAATCACAGTTTGAAAGGATGCTGGATAATTCAACCTTCTGAAACATGATTTATTATTATGCTTTCATGATAACGGGAAACAGTATTAACTTTGCAAAGTGCATTAAACAGAAACAATGTGGCCTTAGTAGAAGACCATGTATTAATTATTTCTTCTTGCATTTATTTAGCAATCATATATGGAGATACCACTTAGCAATATTTGTTTTGTACTTCAGCCCTAGCTAGCCCATTTGTTTGCACTATATGCTCAGATCTCTGTCAGCTGTCACTCCTCTCTCCCTGCACAAATTGGGTTACTGTGAGATTTCTTTTCTTCCTTTCCTTTCTTCCTGCTTCCCTACCCCCATCCTAGTCTGGGCCCCTCTGTCCAGGTATGATAGGTATCTTGTATTGTGATGTCTCAGATCCAAGTGATATACAGAAAGTAGGGCAAATGTCCAATAAGTTGTCTCTAGGTCATGAGGTAGCTCTGTGCTGTGGGAAGAGTGTTGAAGTGGGAAGAGTACTGAAGAGGGAAACATTGTCATGGCAAGTTGAGGCTTGGTGGAGGCTTGGTACATATATATATACATATATATATATCTATATATATATCCCAACCAATAATCAGAACATATATATATATATACATACACATATATGTATATATATATCCCAACCAATAATCAGAACATGTGCCCTGACAAGAAAGGGAAGGTTTAAAGGAAAAATAGAGCAGCACATTTGAAATCATGGTTGCTCTTATAAATGAAGAAGCACTGTCACCAAACTTACATATTATGTTACCTCTCTTCTAATGAATTGGGGAAAATGTTGTCAGTGATGGGATTACAGGATTTATTTAAATCTTTTTTTTTTAAGATTTTATGTATTTGACAGAGAGACAGCAAAAGAAGGAACACACGCAGGGGGAGTGGGAGAGGGAGAAGCAGGCTTCCTGCTGAGCAGGGACCCAGATGTGGGGTTCGTTCCCAGGACCCTGGGATCATGACCTGAGTTGAAGGCAGATATTTAAGGACTGAGCCACCCAGGGGCCCTTATAGGGCTTATTTAAATGAAGAGGGCTGGACAAACTTATTATGAAAGAATAGAGGGAAAATACTTCAGGTACAGGGCTAGGCATGGGAATAGCCAAGAGAATAAGGGAAGTGTATGATTAGTCAAGAAACTGACCAAATATTTGCACGATTGCCTAATTTTATGGCTAAAAGATTTTCTATTTTTTCCCCCATTTTTAAAAATTGCTTTTGATTGGAGACAGAATTACTACTAGGAAAAATTACTAGGGGTGCCTGGGTGGCTCAGTCAGTGAAACATCTACTTTGGGCTTAGGTCATGATCTCGGAGTCCTGGGATTGAGCCTTGCACCTGGCTCCCTGCTCAGCAGGGACTCCGCTTCTCCCTCTCCCTCGGCTCACCACTGGTACTCAAATAATAAAATAAATAAAATCTTAAAAAAAAAGAATTACTAGTCATCCCATATTATATGTTTAAAACTTAATCTTTACAACCCCCCTTCCGCCCCCCCGCAAGGTAGGAAACATCCCCATTTTCCTCTGAGGTTTTCCAAGGAATAGCCTACCTACATTAAGTTACACGGCTAACAATAGCAAAATCCTCAACTATTTGACTCCTGGGTCTTTGTCATTTCAGATAAGAGCACATAACCTGAGTCTCCTAAACACAATCTGAAACTGAGGGATTCTGTCAAGAGAAAGCTTCATGGGCATGAGAGTAACAGATATCATGCCTGAAATCACTTCACATCCAGTTCGAACACTTCAAAAGTGGAAAGAAAATACTTAAAAATTCAAAATATTTTTTAAAAGGCTGAGGCAAAGGGGAGTACGGCGTGAAAACCAAACTCTGTGGCAGAAAGGCTGGATTCCATCACCTCAGGTCAGCACTCACCTTCCTTTGGTCTCATTCCTTCACCAGTAATCTGGCTTTTCAAGACCTTCTTAAATTATTAAAATTGTCTGATATTCCCTTTAAAGCTAACACCAACTTCAGCTCTCAGGGTGGTGTTTTAGATAACAGGGCAGAAAAGAGAATCATTAATAAGGAGATCATCTTCACTCCGGGTGCCCAGATATCGCCCCAGGGTGATACGCAGCCTGGTGCCCTTCACTAATCCTTATGTACATGACTTGATTAATATTTAAAGAACATTCTGGTCTTCATTACCACCATTATTAAGGTAGCTAACCTGTCATTACTCTACAGATGGGTTCCCACTAGATTGTGAGGTGGCCTTCTAGGTTATAGTTTAAGGGTGAGGCTCTGGAGTCAAAATGAAACTGTCTGGGTTCAAATGCTGTCCTGTCCCTCCCAGACAGCCTTAAGGAAATTCGTCTATTAAATGGGTGAATTTTCAAAGGGTATCAAAAGATACAGTTCCCCCACCTCAAAGCGACCGCGTGTAGGCATAACCCACGAAAAGCCCGGTGCAGGGCACAGTAAATTCCAGCAAACGTTAGCCTGAGAGTGAAAACTTTCCAAAGCAATAACGGACATTGTACTAGCATTCGTTGTCAGTTACATTTGAGGGATCATTTTTTTTCTTAAGAAGTCATTTCTACTTAAATTTACACAAGTTTAGATTTTGATGCACTGGTTTTTAGTGAAGCAAAACAATTAGCAGCTTGTACGGGTTCCTTCACACGTTAATGTCACTGGCGACTCCCAAGTCAGGGTTTCTGGCTTTTCGGCGGGCTCGGTCGCTTCAAGAAACGCAGGCATACGTCAGTTTGACAGCGAGGAGGTGTTGGCATACACCGTTTTCCCTCCGAGAGAAAAATAAAGGTTTGCATTTGGCACCGGCACGCAGCGGGTTTTGAACCTCGGACACCAGAGCCCATGACGTAACTCCACAGCGGCCGGTCCTCCGGGTCGGTTTCCGAGCCCTCTCCGCCGGGCGGGTATAAGATTACAACGTCCGCGGTCGTCCTGGCCTCTAAGGAGCTTTGCGTGTGGCTGTTATGGCCGTTTACGTTTGAATTTCCCTGAACCGCTGGGTGGGGGCGGAGGCGTGGACCCGCCCCGGAAAAACCTCCCGGCTTCTTCCCGCCACCCGCAGGCCCGGCCCCTTCGGGGGTCCTCGCGGGGTGGCGGGAAGGCCCGGCCAGCGCTGGGCCCTGGACCGCCAGGCGAGCAGTCCCAGGCGCTCCACTCCGCCTCCCTCAGTCCTTCCCCAGCCACGCCCAGCCCCGCGCGCCAGGCCGACGGTTGCCCGAAGCCCCGATTTTGAATTTACAGGCCCGGCCCCCGAGCCCCGGAACGCGCCGCGGGCCCTCTATTGGCCAGTGACGGTCACGTGGAAGTGCCGGGAGGCGCCGGCCATGTTGGAGAGCGCAGCGCCACTGCCCGCGCCACCTCCGCCCCCCGCCGCCCTCCTCCCTCCCTCCCCTTCGCCCCCCCCCAACCCCGCCGCTCCGCGCCGCCTGAGAGGAAACAAAGTGCGGCGGGCGGGAGACTCGGCGGCGGCGGCGGCGCGCAGATCCTGCTCAGCCTTCTTGGTCACCCTCGCCCCGAATCTTCCCGAGTGTGTGTGTGTGAGTGTGTGCGCGTATTTTCTTACAAAGGGCATTTTACGATTGATTGGCAGTCTTCTCCCTTTGCCCTTTGTGCTGTAACCCGGCTCCCGCCAACCCAGGTGCTTCTCCCTTCCCACGCCGCCTTCTCCGCGGGCGCGGGTCGTCGGTTTGTGACTTCGGTCCCCGCTTCGCCCTTTGCAGCCCCCTCCGTGTCCCGTGCTACTCGCAGCCTCTTCGCTCTGCTCCGCCCGCCAGTCGCCCCGCCGCCCGCCATGGCGACCGCGACCCCCGTGCCGCCGCGGTCGGGCAGCCGCGCCAGCGCCCCCGCTACGCCGCTGAGCCCCACGCGGCTGTCGCGGCTGCAGGAGAAGGAGGAGCTGCGCGAGCTCAACGACCGGCTGGCCGTGTACATCGACAAGGTGCGCAGCCTGGAGACGGAGAACAGCGCGCTGCAGCTGCAGGTGACGGAGCGGGAGGAGGTTCGCGGCCGCGAGCTCACCGGCCTCAAGGCTCTGTACGAGACCGAGCTGGCCGACGCGCGACGCGCACTCGACGACACGGCCCGCGAGCGCGCCAAGCTGCAGATCGAGCTGGGCAAGTTCAAAGCCGAACACGACCAGCTGGTCCTCAAGTGAGTGCCCGCCTGGCGACCGCGTTGGCTCACAAAAGGGGCGGGGGGTGCCGCTCGGGGGCGGAAGAGCCTGGCCTGGTGCCTACGCCCTTCGGAAGGAGAATCCAGTGTTTCTTAGCGGGGACAGGGGTCTCAAAGGGGCTTCCAATGGTAGCGACGGCGCGACCAGGATGCACATTTTCTTCTCCCGGCTACCGAGCAGGACCGGGCGAAGCGCGCACCTGAGGCCACCAAGGAGGAGCGGCCGGCTTGGGGCCTTGCGCCCTAGATCTAGAAGGGTTCTCCGGCGGGGCTGCCGGCGGGCCCCAGGTGTGGGGTGGCGGCGTCTCGGCGCGCGCTCGAGTGCGCGCTCCGGCTTCCTGCCGGGCGGGAGACAAAGCGGCTAGTGGGTTTGCGGTGCCTGCCTAGCCGGCCGGGGAAGATGGGCTGCCCGCCTCAAGAATGAATGAGCTCTGCGCGGGCGGAGAGAGGAAGGGGAGGGACCTGCCTCCGGCGTCCCGGTCTCTCGGGGGTGGGTCCCGCTTTGGCGCGCTCAATCTGGGCCCTGTGACATTTTGCAATCGTTCTACGCCTGTCTTGGGCGGGGTCTGAACTGAGCGCCTCTGCCCGCCCAGGGCAAGTTGGGCTTAAAAAGCTCTTTAGCTTTCTTTGGGGAACAGTGTCTTCTTTCTACGAAATCAGGCGCGGGTCCCTTTGGGTGCTTTTGTGGACCCGACGACGGAAGCTGGGTTTTTGCATGTCATGGCCACCGTTCTCTGATCCGTGGACTGCCCACCCCCCAGCAGCAGTCTCCTCTCCGAGCTTTTGCACCCCTTTAATGTAGTCCTTTGTGGTACTGGAGAGACCTTTTCAGCCTCCGCGTCTGTCATTGTCATTAATGACAAGCCAGGGCAGGTGAAAGTGAAGTGTTGTGGAGAGGTTGATTTTGTAATTATTACACCTAAAGCGGTCCGGGGCCTAAGGATAAACTTGCAAGGCTTTGCTGAGCCTACCTTGACTTTACGATGAGCAAAATGGCATAATTGTAATAAGCACGAAATTAATGTTGATGTCATGTTTTAGATATTTGCTAAATTTGCTCCCAGAAGTCATGGTCTCCATCCTCTATTGTCCGTTCAAATTTCTGGAGATGGCTTGACTCTTGACTTGGACTCTGCCCATGAATGTCTTTCTGTCCGTATCTGTGTGAATGTCCCTGTCTCATTCTCTATGATTTTGTATGTGTGCATCTTTACTTCCCCACCTTATTAATATATGAAAAATAGTTCATAAAAAGTAAGTGCATTTGATAAAAAAAAAATAATTGTAGTCTGGCTTATAGTGAAAGACGGGTGACATTCTGCTTTTTCCAGGAGGCAATTGTGTTTAGCTCTTTTCATTTTTATTTATTTGGATGTTTAGTTTCATAACTCAGTGATAAGCTTGTTTTTCTATCTTGGATTTACCAACTTTTGGAGTTCTCTTTTGAAATGGGTTATTTCAGTCACACCACTGTCCTTTTTTTTTGTACTGTCCAATTTTTGTAATTTTTTTGTTCCAGAGTTTCTTCAAATCCTAGATGCCATTGCTTGTAATGACTTGCCATGACTGTATGTACCACTAAGGAAAAAACATTAGAACCAGCGGTGTAGGATCCATTCTGTTGGACCCATTCCTATTTCAGAGATGTTAAAATGTGTCAGATTAACTATCTGTTATGTGCCAGTCACTGTTGTATGTGCAGAGACTACAGAGATTTTTAAATACATTGAAATAAATAAATTACTGACTACAGCTGGGAGATACCCAGCAAATGGATAAAAGTCCTGTTTCATCTAATCTGAAGCATTTTGGTGCTGATGCTTTTATTCAAAAGTTTTTTTCAAAAGTTAACTACTGATTGTTTTTCACATGGTAACAAGACTGCCACCTGACTGCCTGTAGTTATAAAATGGTATGTATGGAGGGGGAGGAGGAAATGGAGGAAGAAAGTCAAAACATACACACAGTTATAAGATAAATTAGCACTAGATACGTAATGTATAACATGATTCATGAGGTCATCATGCCATATAATATATATGAAAGTTAAGAGGCTAAATCCTAATGGTTCTCATCACAAGGAGAATTTCTTCCCTTTTCTCTTCTTTTGTATCTATATGAGAAGATGGATGTTAGTTGAACCTGTTGTGCTAATCATTAAATGGTATATGTAAATCAGACCATCATGCTATATGCCTTAAACTTACACAGTGATGTGTTTCTGTTTGTCAGTTAAAGAGGAAAAAAATGCTGTATATGGATTGTTAGATGCATGCTAGTTTCAGCAAAATTAAAAAGTGAAGAATACATGTGTTAGAATTAATAAAATAATGTTTGTGGTATGATATTAGGTAGTAACAGATGCTAGAGGAATAGAAATAAGGCAGGTTAAGGTTAAGTTAGGTTAAGTGTCTGACCCTTGATTTCGGGTCCTGTGATCTGGTGGTGAGATCTAGTCCTGCTCTGGGAAGAGTTTGCTTGGGACTCTCCCTCTCCCTCTGCTCCTCCTCTTAACATGTGCACGTGAACTCTCTCTCTAAAATAAATAAATATTTTTTAAAAAGTAAAGGAGGTGAAGGGTTGGTATGGTTAAGGAAGGCCTGCTTAGGGATTGAAAATAATATCCCCTGAGATACCTAGTGTGCTGGGATTAAAAGTACATTTTTAAAAATCTGTACATATATTCCTTTTATCAGCATCAGATGCATTTTCTTTTCTAACATTCCATTAATTACTCAAAAAATGCCACACTTCTTTTGAGGTTTCAACTCTGATATTTTAAAAAAAATTGTTTTTAAAGGTTTTATTTGTGTATTGGAGAGAGAGTGCTCATGCATGAGGGTGTGGAAGGGAGTGGCAGAGGGACAGCCAGACTCCCCACTGAGTGTTCGAGCTTGGAATCTGGACCTGAGCCCAAGTCAGACACTTAACTGACTGAGCCATCCTAGTGCCCTAACCCTGTTTTTTTGGGTACAATTTTGTCCATAAATGGCCTTTTATTTTTCTTGTTGACTAAAGACTTTTTAAAGATAGTAATTATATCTTTTACATAACTATTCTTTTTTCCCCTGAAGCTTTCGGCTCTTAAGACATGCTGTGCAGCTGACATCCTAGGAATCAACCTGATTTAGACCCAGTTTCCCCCTAGACCACATATGTTCCTTTCCTTGGTGTCTTCCCTCATTTTGTTGGAGAACATCCTTAAGAAACTTACTCAGAAAAGTCAAGATGTAAATTTCCTGAGTCCTGTTTGTCTGAAAGTAGCTTTGTTTTGTTTCATGCTTGATTGATAGTTGGGTTAGGTATAGAATACTGGTTCAACATTTTTTCCTCAGAACTTGGGAATTACCATATTGCTCCATTGTCTTCTAGCATCTAGTGTTGTAATCTCTTATGCCAGTCACAGTTATTTTCTTTTGGTAATTGCTTTTGCTTTTCCTCTGTGTAAGCTTTGGAATTTTCTTTTATCCTAATCTTCTGAAATTGCATGGTGGTGAGACTAGGAATGGATATTTCCATTATGCATTCTTACTTTTGTCAGTGGTTTCTTTCTATTTAAAGTCTTAATCTTTATTTAGCTCTGGGAAACTCATTTTATTCCATACCTTTCTGTGCTCTGTTTTCTTTGTTCTCTGGTGGGGATGTTGAACACTTCTGCTCATAATTTTTTTCCCATTCTCGGAAATTACTTTGACTCTTCTCTAGCTCAATAGTGACATTGTAAAGGCTGAAGTCATACTTTTAATTCCAAGAAATCTTTTTTTTATTCCCAAGAAATCTTTTTGTACAGGTATTCTCTTTCACTCACTTTGTTTCTGTTTTAAGGATGTGTTATTTTCTTTATTCTGTCTGAGGTTGATATTTAAGATTTTCTTTCTAAAATTCTTTTCTGTTCACTGGATTATCTCTTTTTCCCTCCTTGGTCATTTGTTTCTTTTGTTTGGTTATTTTTTATTTTATTTTATTTTTTTGCAAGTGATTTTTTTCATGTTCCTTGGATGTTTTCATGTTCCTTGCATGATCCTTGGATGTCAGCATCTACAAATGAATGGTTGAGCATTACTGCTTTTGTTGTTTAAGTTGCTTCTTCGCTCCCTTTTCTTTTTTTTTTTTTTTAAAGGTTGTATTCATTTATTTGACAGAGATCATAGGCAGAGAGGCAGGCAGAGAGAGAGGAAGGGAAGCAGGCTCCCCAAGGAGCAGAGAGCCCTATGTGGGGCTCGATCCCAGGACCTTGAGATCATGACCTGAGCCAAAGGCAGAGGCTTTAACCCCCTGAGCCACCCAGGCGCCCCCTTCCCTCCCTTTTCTAATGCAAGGACAAATTAGGACCTTTATGTATGAATGGGCTGCCCCCTTGGTTAACTTGTTGGAAAGCCTGCAGTTAGGGTAAGATATGCTGGTGGGGATCAGGTGCAAAGCTGTTCCATGAGTTAATGGCCCTATTTTGAGTCTCCCTCACTTTCTCCTGTAGTCCTTCTGTGTATGTTTTGTGATACGTACTTTTATATACTTTTCTTCTTCTAGAAATTTGTTGGAATGTCTGCTGATGATCCCTTCCTAATTCACATTGATGCTACAGGTTTTTTTATGGGACATACTTAACTGCCTTTTTATTAGGGTATAGTGAGGTGGCTAATGCCTATATAGGAATCTTGGAAATAATTTAATTTTGACTAATAATTGAAGTATAATTTAGAAGATGAAAAGGAAGAAATTTTTTGTCTTTTGGGTCCATTTAGCTCTTTGGAGAATAATTTTTTGTTTTTAAATTTTTTTTAGAGATAGTTATTTATTTATTTATTTATTTGACAGACAGAGATCATAAGCAGGAAGATAGGCAGGCAGAAGGGGGGAAGTAGGCCTTCCACTGAGCAGAGAGCCTGATGAGAGGCTTGATCCCAGGACCTTGAGATCCTGACCCGAGCCTAAGGCAGAGGCCCAACCCACTGAGCCACCCAGGCGCCCTGTTTTAATTTATTTAGAGTCTTTGTAATTAGTGTATCATGTAGGTAGATTAAGAAAATTATAGATTCCAGGAGTGCCAGGGTGGCTCATTAGGTTAAGTGTCTGCCTAGGGCTCAGGTCATTATCCCAGGGTCCTGGGATTGAGCCCCATGCTTCCTGCTCAGTGGGGAGTCTGCTTGTCCCTCTCTCTGCACCCCACCCCCCTTTTCATGCTCTCTTGCCCTCTTGCCCTTTCTCTCTCAAATAAATAAAATCGTTAAAAAAAATTACAGATTCTAAAATTACTTTGTCCCTTTTTGGTTCCTCAGCAGACAGCATACCTCAGAGACAGAAGAATTCATGAAGATGCTTGGTCCTGCTAGAGAGATTTTGATAATACTTCTTTTGTCAATACTTTTGACAATAGCTTCTATACACTTAGTCTCTCACAGAAAAACATCTCAGATCTAAGATATAGGTACTCTGATTCAATCCAAACTTACTTATATTGGTTGGAAACATTTTTGGGGATCGATTTCTAAGAATGATGATGAGTGTCATCAGTCAACACAAAAGGGGAAGATTAACATTTCAGAATTTCAGTATTAACTTTACAGGGAAGCTAGATATAAGAGAATTAAGTTAGTTGGTCAGTTGTTTAGTAACTAATTTTGTAGATGCATTTTTTCCCCCCAGTGATATGGGCCCACAGTTTTTTGTGTAAAATCCTATGGCTAGGTGTGTTCTGAAAGTAAAAACACTTTCCATTTTAAGAAGGTAATGTGCATGTACTATTAGGATACCCCCAGTGGAGTTTGGAGGTTAGTGTTCCATTGTGAAACAGATATTTCTGCAAGGAAAGATATTAATAGTTATAGTAAGTAGAGAAAGACAACTAAAAATAGCCTCATGTCCATTTAGGTCAGATTTTGTCACCAAATGAATTAATGAAAATATTTGGTTTTAGAAATTCTGGAAGTGCATAAAGGAGAATATGGATTTGTGTTTTTATTTATTTTTTAAAAAGACATTATTTGTTTATGTATTTTAGAGGGAGAGCACATGAGTGGAAGTGGTGGGAGGGACAGAATAGGAGTGAGGGAGTGAGCTTGATCCCATGACCCTGAGTTCATGACCTCAGCCAAAACCAAAAGCTGGATGCTCAACTGATTGAGCCACCCAGGTGTCCCTGGATCTGGTTTTTGAATTGACTGCTTTTTATTAAGTTCACTGGATTCATCATTTTCTAGAAGTTGTCTTTTATTCCTTGTTTGTTTTGTGGTAGATTTTAAAGCTTGGAAAGGTATAAGTTTCTCTTTTTGAGAGTTATGAATTAGAAAAGTGGTGATGGGAGCTCGCTGGCATATAACATATATAGTGGATGCTATAGGATTGTTTAAGATGCTGAGCCAGTTTTACTGTCCCTTTGTTTAAAAAAATTCTGAAAAGAATGTCTCATGAGAAAGTTTAATGTTTTATAGATTTTAGGCCTCAAAGCCAGTGTTTTCAAATTAATCTTTGAGATAATGTACAAAATCTAATGATTTAAAGCATAATTTCTTGCCTTTTCAAAACAAATAATGCTTCTTTTTTAAATATAATTTAGTGAAAATAGGAGTTTATTTTTTGTCCAAAGAGTATAATGTTGATTGTGTTTCTGCATGGTATTCATACACCTGAAGATTTGTAGACTTTCTGTCTCCATTCCCAAGCACCATTGCTTTGAGGAAGATGGGTTTGCAGTTGAGGGATTAAACCTATTTGTATATTCCTTTGGGGGAAAATGACATTCTTTTGATTTTGCTTTGTTATTACATTAGTAAGGAAACTTCTAGTGGGAAATTTGGATTCATGTGTTTTCATTTAAAAGTGCATACTGGTTGGGACGCCTGGGTGGCTCAGTTGGTTGAGCGGCTGCCTTCGGCTCGGGTCATGATCCCGGCGTCCTGGGATCGAGTCCCACATCGGGCTCCTTGCTCAGCAGGGAGCCTGCTTCTCCCTCTGCCTCTGCCTGCCACTCTGTCCGCCTGTGTTCGCTCGCTCTCTCTCTCTCCCTCTCTGACAAATAAATAATAAAATCTTTAAAAAAAAAAGTGCATACTGGTACTTACGTGCTGCTAACAAATGTATTTGGGACACTGTCAATCACAATAGTATGAGATTGGTAGTATCAAGAGTACTGCATGAAGTTGCTGCTTCTTATTTTTTGTGACTTAGGGCAGGTACTTAAATTCTTTGAGTCTGCATTTCCTCATCTGTATAATTACGATTAGGAGTGAGTAGTAGTTTTCTGAATCTTAGGAAGAAATGAGAAACTTAGACCATTATTTAGCCTGGTATTTATTTGTGTCATAATAATGGATGAATTTTATCCAGCAGTATTTGGATAAAATATTGCTAATATTTTAGCAAGGAAAATTGCTAAAATTTTAGCAGTTTTAAAGAGTACTGAAATGTAAATACGGTAAAATAATTTTTCCTATTACTTTCCTAGTGGGGAGGGACGTTGGAATTTACTATATATTTGGACTTAGTACATGTATATACTTCCTTTGTTGGCTTTCTATATATTTTAGTCACTGATAGAATGAAATTTAGGAAATGTTATAAGGTAAACAACACTGCAGGCTTGCTTTAACATTCTTGTTCCGTTTTCACACCTAATGTACTAAATGCTAATCTGCTTTAGGGAATTTTCTTTGTATATAGGATGATTAGTTGAAAAACAGAAACCTTTATTTTTTACTTGTCTTTTGTTTATGTCCTTATTTTGTTCTGGTAGAAACAAGTTGACAGTAACACCCTGACCTTAATACAAGAGCTATAAACCTGCATGTTAAAATTAATTTTCAGGGGAATAAATGGAAGGATGAAGCCCCTAGAATTGGTGTTAAAGTCTAGGAGGCAAATCCCAAGTAATTAAACTGTCATAACACTTCCTTCCTACCCTTTCAAAGGATGTTTGGTATGGTAGAGCAAGATATCTTTTGGAGTTGTTGGAATTTAATCCCTAGGTTTAATCCCTTTAACTAGGTAATCTTGTAGTGTACCCAGATTTAAGAAAGTAAACATGGAATGAAAGATAAAGCATTATAAAAATATGCTGCTGATTCTTCCCCCCCCCCCACTCTGTTAATATCTGTCCTTTAATTTGTATAGAGGACATCACGCTCAGTCCTTGTTATGTCTGAGTTAGAGACCTTTAGAATTTTATATCCTAAGTGTAGGTCTCTTTCATTCACAAATAGTGAAATTGATTGAGACTGAGGCATTGAGTGAGTGATGGAAGCCTAACTGATGTTGGGATCTAAGGATGTTTCCTAATCAGGATTTTTAACTTCTTTTTTTCACTGTAGCTCTGTGGTAAGGGGATTGTGTATTGGCTGTTATATTTGGGAAAATAAAAAAAAATGAGCTTTTTAAAAAAATTCTTAAATTTTTTTATTAACATAATGTATTATTAGCCCCAGGGTAAAATGAGCTTTTTTATTACACAAAAATTATTATGTTTGTTATGGAAAATTAGAAGAGAAGGGTGAACACCAAGAAGAAAATTAAAATCACCCTTAGTTCCATAAAAAAGTGCTTAAGTTTTTCTCTTAATATCCATATTACTAATAAAAAAGGTTCTTTTTTCTTTAACAAAATAGTTCTTGATAAATACTGATATGTAATCTTTTTTCATGGAGCACTACTTTACATGTCAGTAGTTTACATTTACAATAGTAAATGTACTATTCTATCATTTAACACATTTTAAAGATATATTGATAACTTTATCAGTCACTTAGCTTACTATGACCAAGGATGTATGCTTCACAGTGACTGCTTATCTCCCCAGTTTCTCAGAGGCGGTTAGAGTACAATTATCCTCTTCTCTCTTGCTGACAATATAACAGGTTTTTTCTTCCGGTTAACTTAGTGGTTAAATGTTAACTAGTTTACTGGTTAAATGTTAGTCACTGGATAAAGTAATTACCATTTTGCCAGTTTTTGATGCCATCAGCAGCAGATGGATTCCCATTTCCTGTTTAGAGGAATTTAATTTTAATTTTGGGGATTCTTTTTAGTTCTTTTTTTTTTTAAGGGGAGGGGGAGAGAGAGAATCCCAAGCAGGTTCCACACCTAGCACAGAGACTGACATGGGGCTTGATCTCAGGTCGTGACTTGAGTGGAAATCAAGTCACACACTTAACCAGCTGAGCCACCCAGGCGCCCCAAGTTCTTGATCATTTTTATATTGTAATGCTAATGTTGTTGGCAGAAAGGGGTCAATCAAAACGCACATTATAATCTTCTGTTTTTGCTGATACTTTTGGTGTAGCCTTAGATGTTAAATACTAGCTAATCTGTTTACTTTGTCCTTTTAAATTTTAACTTTTTGCCTTCATGGCATTTGAATTTATTGATCATAGGTAGAATTAGAACCCTTTTGCTGCTAGAAGAGGTCTTGGATCGTTCGATCTAACCAGCTTATTTTGTGGATACAGAAATTGATACCTGCGGAGATTAAAGTAGTTGTGCAAGATATGAAACAGAAAGTGCTAGCATTGACTTCATGCTTAACATGGTCGCCAGGCATGATACTAGATGCTTTATGGACACTGTTTTTTAAGCCTTATGATAACCCTGTTTGATGGATGAGGAAACTTGAGGCTCGGAGAACTTAGCAGATAAATGGTAGAGCTGGAGTAAGTCCTAGTTCTGTCTTCTAGCATCGCCAGGGAGTTTTTACATGGATCATTTCAATTATTTTTTAAAGTAAACTCTATGCTCAACGTGGAGCTTGAACTCATGACCTGGAGATTGAGAGTCACATGCTCCACTGACTGAGCCAACCAGGTACCCCCCACCCCCCTTTGTCATTTCATGTAATCCCAACATCAGGACTGTTATGTGGGTTTACCATCCTGAAGCAGGTCCACCATACATGGTCATTGCATTGGGACTTGAACATGGGACAGTTGATTTTCAGGTCTGTTTGGTTGTTACTTTTGCAAATGGTACTGGATATGTTTTTCTCAGTGATAGTTCATAGTCCCCAGGAGGTAATTTGGAATTGTCAGTAGAATGCAGAAATGGAAGCAGCTGTTTGAAATACTGATTGATGGCTTCATTTGCTAATAAGGAAAGGGTGAAGATGAATTACTGAAAAAGACTTACCTTCTTTCTTAAAAAGCTACTTTCTTACCTTACTCTTGGCCTTAATAGTAATTTTAAGAGGAATTAAAAGTTCTAAGTCTTTAAAACTCATGAGAGAAATGATTTTTTAAAAATTTAAATTAAAAAGATTTTTTTTTGAGAAATGTTCATTTTTTATTCATGGATTTGTGGAGTAGTACTATATATGCCAGGCCTTGACCCAGATGCTGGGAATAGATGGGGACTCTCAGTCCTTGTTATCATGTAGCTTACAGTTTTGTGGGCAAGGCAGAAAACAAACACTATGCAATTGTGATACTGTAAATGTGCTACATTGGTACAGTGTAATAAGTGTTATGATGGCAGGTATCTACATCGTGCTCTGGAGGAAACGACTACCACCTAAGGCAAACTAGGGGCCTTTTGAAGTTTTGG
Organism: Mellivora capensis; assembly: GCA_004024625.1. Taxonomy (NCBI): domain Eukaryota; kingdom Metazoa; phylum Chordata; class Mammalia; order Carnivora; family Mustelidae; genus Mellivora; species Mellivora capensis. The sequence continues at coordinate 66,107 of PISX010007878.1, forward strand.
AAGACGTCCCAAGGGAACTGGGGAGGCATTGAAGTCTGAGATAAGTGTTGGTAGCTAAGTAAGTATGAACTGGCTGGAAAACATTAGAAGAGGATGTTTTCCTGAATGGCAGGTAGTTTCATCTAACTAGAGCAATATATATATATGTATGTATGTGGTAGAGGACAGTTGAATTTTAATAAATGAGGAACCTTAAGGAAAAAGTGACATGAGTGGATGAATGGTCTGGCCATTCTGAGGAAACTAAGAGTGGAGGTAAAACATCCGTAAGGACTCTTGGGAAGTTATGAGGTGACCCCTGAATTCAGATAGGCAGTGGGAAAGGACAGAAAGTGGATTTAAGAGATGCTAAGCATGGGAGATTGGGGAGAAAAGTCTATGGTGATTCTCCTCTGCCTGGGCACCTCAGGAGTGTTGCTCTTAGACCGTGATGGATAGGGAGCTGGCTTAGAGGACCCGCTCCGGATTAGTGGTGAATTAGTGGTGTTTGTTGGACTTGTTAGCTGGCAGTCTAGAGTACTTTACTGGAGTACCTTTTCTTTTCTGAGAAGAGACTTTGAATGGAAGTATAGTTTTAGGAACATGGTGATATTTGCGGATAAAGACAAAAGAGAGGAGGGGCAAAGACATAGAAAACATCTACATAGAAGGATTAGGTAGAGAAAGGAAAATCCACAGTGGAGGTGGTAGGTAATAGAAAAGTAGAACAAGGGTTGAGTCATAGGACAAGGAGACTTATGAAGGAATGCTAGTGTAGTTTTGGTCGGATAAGGCCTAAAAGTATTTATTAACTTGGGTGGCTAGAAGATTATTGTTGATTGTGAAGAGTGCCTAATGCTAGTAAAGGACAGTAGGATCAAAGGAAGTGGGATAATTAAGGAAGGAGTGGGAAGAGATTATGAGATCACTTGTACAAGAATGTTGGCTCTGAAGAGGAGACATTCTAAAAGGTTTATTTAAAGTAGATTCTCAGTTGAACTTTATATCATAAAACATTGGGTAGGGGACCAGAGCACTTATCTTTCTGATAATGCACTTTACCTCCTTGGCTTAAAATTAAAACACTTGAGTAGCTTCTAGGATAAAGACTAAAACTACCTCAGTATTACCCAATTGCAGGGTGACCATGAAAGTTAGTCACCAAATAGGAGTACTTGTATGTGTGAAAGGGGGAGTTATAAATTATGCTGGGACAACTGGCATGAATGGAAATTGTCCCGGGCAAACTGGGACTTAGTGGTCATCCTTCCTCAAAATTCTTCCCTGCATGAGCTGGCTCCTTTCTGATTCCAGCTTCATCTCTCACCATGCTTGGTCTTGCTCTCTTCCCTCACTGTGAAGTCCTTTATTCAATCCTGTTTACCATGCTCCCTCTTAATAGCAACTTTGCAAAAGCTGTTTCCTTTGCCTGGACTTCTTTCATCGTTGGGTTAATTTCTTATCTCACAGATGTCCACTGTATCCACTTTTTAGGGAAGTCTTCCCTGACTATCAGATGTTTTTGCTATGAGCCTTAAAAAACAAACCAACCAACCTACAACTACCCAGCAGTATGTATGCGTGTGCATTTAAATTAATTTAAGGACTAACAGTTCACTCAAGGCTTCTCATAAAAAAAGGTTACCTTCATTTATTTTCACTGCTCGTTTGGTATTTATCTCTGCATCTAAATGACATTATTGACTTTGTGCTATGGAAGATGGGAAATTGAGTTCTTCATTTTATTATCCATAGTATATTTGGATTATATATCCTCATTCCCTTTAGCCTCCTAGTAATTACATTTTAGTTTAGATTGGTTTAGATCCGTCTTTGGTTGTTTGTTTGTTTGTTTTTTTTTAAGATTTTATTTATTTATTTGACAGACAGAGATTACAAGTAGGCAAGAGAGGCAGGCAGGGAGAGAGAGGAAGAAGCAGGCTCCCTGCGGAGCAGAGAGCCTGATTTGGGGCTTGATCCACCCAGTGGCTCAAGTCACCCAGGCGCCCGCATTTTTGGTTTTTAAAGTATTAATTCAGTGTGTTGCTACAAATGCTTCTTTAACACCAATTAGCTCAAATTCGGCTTTTAAGTACAGAGATGATATTATTGTAATTGTAGGTTGTCCTGATTTATACATGACTTTTTCTAGTAAAGGGGAACTGGAATATCAAGAATAGAGTTCATGGGGGCCTGGGTGGCTCAGTGGGTAAAGCCTCTGCCTTTGGCTCAGGTCATGATCTCAGGGTCCTGGGATCGAGCCCTGTGTGGGTCTCTCTGCTCAGCAGGAGCCTGCTTTCCCCCTTCCCCCCTGCCTGCCTCTCTGCCTACTTGTGATCTCTGTCTTTCAAATAAATAAATAAATCTTGAAAAAAAAAAAAGAATAGAGTTCAAAGGTAAGAAAGCCTTCAGTTCCACTTTCAACTCTATTTTGTTATTTTATTTTTATTATTTTAAATTTTATTTTGAAGATTATTTATTTGAGAGAGAGGGCACAAGTGAGAGGATGAGCGGGGATGGGGGAGCAGCAGAGGGAGAGGGAGAAGCAGACTCCCCACTGAGCAGGGACTCCCATGTGGGGCTTAATCCCAGGACCCTGAGATTATGACCTGAGCCAAAGGCAGACACTTAACTGGCTGAGCCACCCAGGCACCCCTTACTATTTTTTATTTCTTAATTGAAGTATACTTGACACACAGTGTTACATTAGTTTCAGTTGTACAACAGTGATTTCACAATTCTGTACTTAGTGCTATGTTCACTACAAGTGTAGCTACCATCTGTTACTATATAACTATTTCAATACCATTGTACAACTGTTATAGTACCAGTGACTTATTCCCTATACTGTACCTTTCATCTCTGTGACTCATTCATTCCATGACTAGAAGCCTCTATCCCATTTCCCCTCCTCCATTTTGTCCACCCCCGCTCCCATGCTGCCCTCTGGCAACCTTCAGTTTCTTCTCTATATTTATGGGTCTGTTTTCTGCTTTTCAGCTGTATTTTAAGAAAACCCAAAGTGAGTGTCTGTTCCCGGGGTTCCCTCTCCCAGAGAGGTGCATTCCCTTTGCTCTTATAGGCAGTGGTGTGTTCAGAGCTCTACTTCTGTCTCTATTGTCTCCATTCCTGCAAGCTAGCATGACTCCTCCTGTGCATTTATAAACATCTCTCCAGGTAGTTGGAGCCACGCTAAACTCCTTACCAGGGGTGTCCAAGTCCTCTCCTGAGGTACTAATCATTAATTATTGATGTTACTGCTGGTGCTCTGGCTATAAAACTGCATAGGGTTTGAGAGGGTTGTTCCAACTTTATTTTTCCATTTGATCTATTACTCTAGTGTCTGCAAAATTTGAGTTCTCAGGAACACATATACTGTGTTTGGCAGCCAAGCCTGTACGTACTCTGAACATAATCTCCAACAGAACTCATTAGAGTATTACCCTTAGTTTTTCTTCCCTGTACCACCTTTTGATTACCTATGAAAATAGCATTTTTTCCCACTTAGTTTTGTCTAATTTATATAGAAAGACTTGATACCGTTAAAACATCAAGTTATTTAGAATCATGAGGGTTTTTTTTTAATTAGTTTTATGTTATTGAAGAAATAGCATTCAGAGCCTTGTGCTCTTCTCTAGGCTAGTTGTATTGCCTAAACACTGATAGTTTGGATATAGAATTTTAAGTTGTAAAGTATATTTCCTAAGGATTTTGAAGGTATGCTTTATAGTTCTCTAGCTTTTGTTGTTGCTAACAAGTACTGAGTGAAAAATCAAAAAGTTTGTAGCATCTTTTTTTTTTTTTTTTTTTTTTTTTAGGTCCAATTCTAGAATTTCTTTCTTTCTTTCTTAAGATTTATTGATTTGGGGACGCCTGGGTGGCTCAGTTGGTTAAGCGGCTGCCTTCTGCTCAGGTCATGATCCCAGCATCCTGGGATCTAGTCCCACATCGGGCTCCTTGCTCAGCAGGGAGCCTGCTTCTCCCTCTGCCTCTGCCTGCCACTCTGTCTGCCTGTGCTCGCTCGCTCTCCCTCTCTTTGACAAATAAATAAATTTAAAAAAAAAGATTTATTGATTTGGGCACCTGGGTGCCTCAGTTGGTTAAGTGTCTGCTTTAGGCTCAGGTCATGATCTCAGGGTCCTGGGATCGAGCCCCCTGTTGGGCTCCCTGCTACTCCCTCTCCCTCTTCTCCTGTCCTCTGCTCATGCTCACTCTCTCTCTCAAATGAATAAAATCTTTTTTTATTCATTTGAGAGAGAGAGAGAGTGGCACCAGCACACAGGCAGGGGGAGGGGCACAAAGAGAAGGAGAGAGAATCTCAAGCAGACTCCATGCCCAGTGTGGAGCCAGATACAGGACTCAGTCTCATGACTCTGAGATCATGACCTGTGTAGAAACCAAGAATTGGATGCTTGACTGACTTCACCACCCGGGTGCCCTCAGTTCTGAAATTTCTTAAGGATGTTTGTTGGTGTGGATCTTTTTTCTTCCAATTTGCTGGTCACATGGTGATAGTTTTCAGTCTGGAAATTCATGTCCTTAGTCCTTGGCAACTTTAAAAAATGATTTTATTCATGATTTTCTCCTATTTTATTACTTTCTGAGACTCTTGTTATTCAGATGTTGGACTTTTTAAATTGATTCTTTAGTGTTCTTATTTAAAACATCTTTTCTCCTGAATACTCTCAATTTTATCTTCTAGTTTTTGCTATTCTGTTACAAATTTTTCATAACTTTGTACTCTCTTGATGTTTCTTTATACTGTCGTGAATAAATTTCATGGATGCAGTACTTCTCTTACCTTTTCCGAAGTCTTTATTTCCTTCCCTGTTCCTTTGTGCTCCACGTTAATTTCTTTTTCTATTTATTTAGGTCCTTGCATGCGTTAGTGCAGGAAATGGAAACCACTAGATTTTTTTTTTTAAAGATTTTATTTATTTATTTGACAGAGATCACAAGTAGGCAGAGAGGCAGGCAGAGAGAGAGAGAGAGAGAGAGAGAAACAGGCTCACCACTGAGCAGAGAGCCCGATGTGGGACTCGAACCCAGCACCCTGAGATCATGACCTGAGCCAAAGGCAGCGGCTTAACCCACAGCGCCACCCAGGTGCCCACCACTAGATATTTTAAGCAGAAAAGAAAACGATATGGAATGCAGGTGCTTGGAAAAAAATCATTAGAAGGGTTAGAGGAGTTGGAATGATGCCTAGGATGCTATAGATTTTGGGAGCTTTTATGTCTGAGGCCACCACTGGAGCCACTGAACTTAAAAAACAAAAAAAAAAAAACAAAAAAAACCAGTGTGTAGCTACTGTTCAGGATCAGGAAGCTGCCACTGCTGTTGCTACCAATACCTGCCCCATGACACCCAGCAAACTGGAGAATGAACATTGGACCACTGTCTTAGAGAAACTTCAGACTGCAAAAATGTCACAAAGCAGTGTCTCTTATGAGGAGTGGTGCAACATTTCCACGAATGAAATAGTAGCAAACCAAACCTACCCCCTTGTAAAAGGACTACATACTATCACCAAGTGGGTTTTATCTTGGGAATGCAGGGTTGGTTCAGTCTGTGGGTCAGTACTGCAATAAACCATATTACTAGAATGAAGGACAACAACCATCTCAATAGACGCATAAAAAGCATTTGACAAGGGGCGCCTGGGTGGCTCAGTGGATTAAAGCCTCTGCCTTCGGATCCCGGGGTCCTGGGATGGAGCCCCGCATCTGGCTCTCTTCTCAGCAGGGAGCCTGCTTCCCTACCTCTCCCTCTGCCTGTCTCTCTGCCTACTTGTGATCTCTGTCTTTCAAATAAATAAATAAAATCTTAAAAAAAAAAAACCCACACTTGACAAAGTATATTACTCTTTCATGATAAAAATACTCAGATGAGGGATAAAAGGAAACTTAACCTGACAAAGAGTATCTATAAAAAATTTATGGCTAATATCACACTTAATGGTGAAGACTGGGTGCTTTCTTCCTAAGATCAGGAACAAGACAAGGATGTCCAATCACACCACTTAACATTCAACATTGTACTGGAGTTTCTAGCTGGGGCAGTTAGGCAAGTAAAGGAAATAAAAGGCATCCAGATTAGGAAAGAAGTGGTAAAAATGTCTCTATTTGTAGATGCCATGATTCATAGGAAATCCTGAGGAATCTAAAAGAACAAAAAACCTCCATATCACTTACAGATGTATTAGAGTACTTCATTTTCCTCCAAAATGCCACCTGCAAGAGATTCTGGAAAATGGCATTTTTTAGCTTTCCAGTTTGGGAAAGCAGAGCTGGGAGGGTGGAATGGACGTTGGGTGAGTTAATCCACAGTGAGAGTTTTTCTCAGAAGTTTGATGACTCCTTTATACTCAGGAATGGTGTTCAGAATCTGATGGAAAGCTGTGAGCATGAGTGGGGCTTCTTGAGCAAGTTTCACTGTGGGTGAAATGGCAGGATCATTTCATTGGGAACACCTACTGTCAGTGTTTTCGGTTTTCTGGGGTTTAGCTGCCTAGCTTACTGTTAGCTCTGGGAGATTGAAAGGGCATATCAGCATCTGTACAAGTCCACCGAATTCCCTTATTTTTGTGGTATGGTACTGCTGCCTTTGGGTGTGTCATGTGACTGCCTGATCCAAGATTCTGCTTACTTAGAGAGTAAACTTTTCATCCTTTGCCATGGTGGATGAGGGTCTTTGGGCCCTGGGTCGTAGTATGGAGTAGTTGTCTGCCTCCTAATAGATTTTCAGTTAGTTCTACCTCAGAGTTACCAAGGTATATCTTGTCATCAACAGCATCTGTAGTATAAAGTAGGTTACTTCTCAGGTATCCCTGTGTCTGGCTTAGGATTGAGCACTCTTGTGTTGGTCAAGCTCATTTTCACTCATTTCACATCTGTGTTCAGCTTCCACAATTTTGTCATTTCCTCTTTACTTTTTTTCATAATGGATTTGTGCCTTTGCTGTTTTAGTTGGGTTTCTAGAAGGGGTAATAATGAAGTTGTGTTGAATGTGACATTTCTATCCAGAAGCTATATCATGTACTCTTTTTTTTAAAGTTTTTTTTTTTTTTTAAGACTATATTTATTTATTTGACAGACAGCAAGGGAGAGGGAACATAAGCAGGGGAAGTGGGAGAGGGAGAAGCAGGGTTCCCAGTGAGCAGGGAACCTGATGCGGGGCTCAATGCCAGGACCCTGGCCGAAGGCAAATGCTTAATGACTGAGCCAGCCAGGCACCCTATATCATGTACTCTTGTAGCAATCTATACTTTTCTTCTCTTTCCTAGCACTTGCTGAGGAGGTTTGCTGACAAATTTAATGGTTGATTAATTCTTTATGATTGATTTCCTTATGAGAGTGGAATCTCTTTGTGGATGGGGTTAGTGTCTGACTTTGTTTCCTATTGTATCAGTACATTCTTCTAGCACTCTCTGGGCTCTCCTAAGATAATTATTGACTTAGTGATTATTATTTTGTAGGAGGCTCTTTTCCTGTGAGATTGGGTTGCATGAAACCCATGGAGGAGTGGTAAAATAACTAATCATACTGTTAATTTCTAACTGATTATTCTGGTTTAATTTTCTTCAAAATATTGCTTACCTCTTCCATATATTAGTTTTTTTAAAAATAAATTTTATTTATTTATTTGACACAGAGAGAAATCACAAGTAGGTGGAAGTAGGCAAAGAGGCAGGCAGATAGAGAGGGAGAGGCAGGCTCCTTGCTGAGCAGAGAGCCCGATGTGGGGCTCGATCCCAGGACACGATCATGACCTGAGCCAAAGGCAGAGGCCCAATCCGCTGAGCCACCCAGGTGCCCCTATTAGTTTGTTTATTATGTGCCTCTACCCACTAGGAAGTACCTTCCATAAACACAGGGACTTGTTATATTTTGTTCACTGCTGGTTTCCAAGCCCTCAGATCAATGGCCTGGAACATAGTTGTGGTTATTGATTGTTTTTTTTTCCCCCAAGAAGTCATTTTTTGTTAGGATTTAAGCTCTAAGCATGCCCTGTAAGCAAGTGTAGAAGTAACTATATATGCGAATCTCTTTTCAAATAAATGGTTCTGTGGTCCATTTTAAGTCTTATTTAGTATTTTTCCTAATTATAAGCTGGTATCAGTTAGGGTTTGCCTGATTCTGATTAGGTTATTGCTAATTTATTGACTGCTCAGTTTCTTGAATGAATAGCAGAATTTTGTTACCACCAGAAATAATCCATTGCAGCTTTTAAGTTTGTGCGAAAGCATCTTAATCTTTTTACTAGCACCAGAGGAGAACATGTTAGTAGAAATTGTGATCATAGAACTTACCAGAAATTTTGTGTGTTACATTTATCTTTTTTTTTTTTAAGATTTTTATTTATTTATTTGACAGAGATCACAGTAGACAGAGAGGCAGGCAGAGAGAGAGAGAGGGAAGCGGCTCCCTGCTGAGCAGAGAGCCCGATGCGGGACTCCATCCCAGGACCCTGAGATCATGACCTGAGCCGAAGGCAGCAGCTTAATCCACTGAGCCACCCAGGTGTCCTGTTACATTTATCTTAATTGCAGGGGAATTCATTAAATCTCCTCAGTAAAAATATTGTGGGTCACATTCCTTTTTCCTTTGAAAGGTAGGATACTTGGGGGACATAATTGAAGCTGGTGAATGAATGTTGGAGCAGATACATATTTAATATGCATTTTGAGTCTGTAATTATGAAATAGTTTAGTTTTAAGACAGAAGGTTTGTGTTTGGGCTTAATAATAATCCTTACGTTAAATTCAGAGTGAAGTTTTGTTTTTTTTTAAGTCTGAACCATGGCTAGATAATAAAAGTCATGTTAATTTTGAATGCTAAGTCTGAAGAGAGCCTCAGAAGTTATATTGATAGTCACTTGAATAATTGCTCTAGTGTTGAGTGGCATTCAGCTGCCACCAGACATGTGTTCAGAAGAACCTTACGGGACATTAAAGCACAGAGCTCAAACAGCTGGGCCTGATTGGCTTGGCTGTCCATGTAGAGTAGGTCTCTGCTGAGGGATTTAAAAAGCCCTTATTTTACGGTTATGATTAGAGATAACAGTTTCATATAGAGTGATTTCTGTTATGTTATCTGATTGCAGGTGAAAAACTAAATGGCTTTTTCCTTTTACCCCCTGTAATTTATATGTTTTCCTAAATAAGAATGGTCCTGAAGTGAAGTGTTAGTGCTGAGTTAAGAAAGGCAGCTGAACAAAGAAAGGGTGTTGGCATGGGTTTCTTGTGTTCTTTCTCATTTTCTTTTATCTTCTCCTTTCCATCTAGGATATTACAATATGTGCATTAGGGAAAATTCTCAATCTGTATTTGTTGAGTGTCTATTATTTTATAAGATGAACCTGACAATGTGTAATAGTGTCTCACAATTGCTAGGAGGTGATCTAAGCAAGCAGAGGGTTGCATAGTATTTTGCTATAGAATAATATGAGTGGAATTTAAAACTGACTGAGGAGTGGTTTGTTTTTAGTTTTCTTAAGCTGTTTTTTTGCCTAACATGTTAAAGCAGTAAAGCCCCACATAATTATATTTCAGTTTTTGATCTCTATAAACATGAATATTCCTTTGTTTAGCTTATTTTTTAAATTTATAGCTTCTAAAATTCTATATTCTTAAGTCTCTCAGTATTATAACTTGGATGGATTTTTTTTTTTAAGATTTTATTTATTTATTTGACAGAGAGAGATCACAAGTAGGCAGAGAGGCAGGCGACGGGGGTCGGGGGGGCAGAGCAGGCTCCCTGCTGAGCAGAGAGCCTGATTCCGGGCTTGATCCCAGGACCCTGAGACCATGACCTGAGCCGAAGGCAGAGGTTTAACCCACTGAGTCACCCAGGCGCCCCAACTTGGATTTCTATAAGAACACACCTTTCCAACAGATTTTAGCAGGCATTTACTGAACTCTTGTCCACTTTTGGATATGTGCAGTATAATAATCTTTGGTGAATTTCTTAGAAATGACATATACTATCCAGAAACTGTTAGACCAACTAAGGGGTCATCTATAATTTAGGTCTTTTACTTTGAATTGCTTAATATAACTCTTTGTACTTACATTTCTGTAATACGACAATCAAGGAACAAGGACAGAATTACTTGAGAAAATACTGAAAATTATGGCAACTGTGAAAGAAGAAAACCAGACCCAAGCGTGTGACAGTTCCTGTCTTGAAAGTGAACACAGATGCTTTGTTAACAGATACATTGCAGGGGTGCCTGGGTGGCTCAGTGGGTTAAAGCCTCTGCCTTTGGCTCAGGTCATGATCCCAGGGTCCTGGGATCGAGCCCCGCATCAGGCTCTCTGCTCAGCAGCTTCCTCCTCTCTCTTTCTGCCTCCTTCTCTGCCTACTTGTGATCTCTGTCTGCCAAATAAATAAATAAAATCTTTAAAAAACAAGACAAACAACCAGATACATTGTAGGTGATAAAGAGAAGCTAAGTTCCTCAGCTGAGCATTTGTGATGTAAACTGACCTGTGTGAACAACAAAATGTAAACAGAAGGGCAGTAATTCCCCATTGCTTAAACTATTTTGTAATGAGTTTCAGATTATGTTCCAAGTATGTGTCCCTGTTAGTTTACTTTTAGATTTCTGTTCCATACTAGTTATTTGTTCCCTGTTTAAGTGGCTATTCTAATTTTTCAAGTGTTTACAATTACAATATACTTCCTAATTCATTTGTAAGTAGTTACTGTCATATGCTTACTAGATCTTGAGTGGTTTTCTCTGTGTTATGTATATGTAGTGTGACTTTATTTAAAAAGTGCTCTGGGGTGGCTGGGTGGCTTAGTTGGTTAACTGTCTGCCTTCTACTTGGGTCTTGATCCTGGGGTTATAGGATCAGCCCGGCATTGGGCTCCCTGCTCAGTGGGCAGCCTGCTTCTCACTCTGCCTCTGCCACTGTCTCACTCTCTCTCAAATAAATAAATAAATAATAAAATCTTTAAAAAATAAAATGTGTTCTACATTTATTACCTAGTAATGATATCCTTCCCCAAGAGCTACATTGAGCATTCATTTTCTAGTGACTCTCTAATTGAATGCATTTTTGAATCTCCCACTTCTTCATTGGTGGGGCTTGTTGGCATTGGGTACACTTAGGCAAATGAAGAATATTGAAGGAGTAGGAGACTTGTTCATATGGAAGGGGTAGTACAAATATCTAAGCCAGTTCTAGCACTGAGTTCCAGAGCCACGTAGTTCAGTGCAGAACCCAAGGTTGAAATTATAATCCTAAAACAAGTCAAGGTCAAAGAAGTGGTAGGCTAGAATACCAAGATGACGAAAGCAATGAAGTATAGTGGTGTTGCTGGTCATAGGGGATCATAGGGGGTCATAGTAATTCAGAAAGTGGCAAGTAAGCAGATGTATTTAGGTTAGACCTTTAGGCCTCAGGAGATAGTAGGGATGGGTCCCAAAGGTTATTGGTACCAGGTTCTTTTGGGAAAGTACCTCCATGTTGTATCCTCTAAGCTATGGCTGTTACTCTTGAGTCGCTATTATAGAATGTTAACAGAAATGTAAGTGTAGGGGCACCTGGGTGGCTCAGTGGGTTAAGCCTCTGCCTTTGGCTCAGGTCATGATCTCAGGGTCCTGGGATGGAGCCCCGAATTGGGCTCTCTGCCCAGCGGGGAGCCTGCTTCCCCCCACCCTCTCTCTCTGCCTGCCTCTCTGTCTGCTTGTGATCTCTGTCAAATAAATAAATAGAATCATAAAAAAAAAAAAGAAATGTAAGTGTATCCTGTCAAGCTGATTATGTTTTTAATGGTCAGATATTTGATTAGACCTGGGTACTTATTATGACTGGTGAAATTGAAGTTTTCTTGAAGTGAAAGCTAATTATTTTTATAAAGGGAGAAAGTTCTCCATTAGAATGGAGTAGTGTCAGTTACATTTTATAAAAGTTTTCTTGCCCGCATTTGGAGTTTTGGTTCTTCTGTAAACATCTACTGTTAATGGGTATGTTTTTGACTTAAATTCAGCGGTGTGCATATTTCTAGTGTTAGATTCACATTGTGAATATAAATGAAAACATAGGAAGGTGTCTTTATCTTGAGGTATGGGAATAGCTTAGTCAGGGTAGGTCAGCAACACTGAGCAAATCCAGTTAAGAAATACTGTCCAAGAATAATGCCCACCAACCCCTTAAGTGATAGCTTCTCATAACTTTGGATTCTTAAGTTGGGCTTTCTTCCAGGGCATTGTCAGATGTGACTCTGCTTAAGTGGTGGCTGCAGCCAATTAATGTGTTGTGTATGTATTAGGATGTCATTTCTGCAGGTTTCTGTACTTTGACTAAAGTGGTGATAATTAGATCAAGAATTCCTGTGTCATATGTAATGAATGAACAATAATGATACAGTTAGAACCAAGATATGGTGACAGGTAGTAGCTGTATTTATCAAGGTAATAACCATTTTGTAAATGTATATGAATGTCAGATGGGTTAGGTTGTACACTGAAAACCAATGTAATACTGTATATCAACTATACTTCAAGTAATTCTACATGATAGAACTCTAAATTCTATACTAAGAAGAATACTAAATTCTTCAAGAATTTCTATGTGATACATCAAGTTGTAAAATTACTTTTTAAAAATAACTTCATTTTTATTTCTTTAATCTCATTTTGTATCTTGATTTATGTTTCCTGTACATCTTGGTTTATGATATTAATTGTATTTTAAAATAATAAATATCCGTTTCTTCAAAAACATTTCTTGCTAAAACATGTAGTGAGTGTCTCTTTATAGAACATGAAGGGCATATGTTCTTATGCAGAGAACACCAGGATTCTGGAACATTGGCTCTATAGACTTCTTTGATGTAGAGTCATTAGTAATCTTGGAAGGGAAATCATTGAAGGGTAAAGTTGTTATCCACCAAAACTCTAGATTTAATGCTCCTGAATTGCTCTGCTAATTTTAGTAGACTATAGCAGCCTTTATTTAAACTGCATCTTTTGTTTCCCTTTCGGCAGAGAGGGAGAAGGCTTCAAGTCAGGGGTATAATTTGATGTCTTGCACTTTTTCAAATGTCTTACAGTTATGCTAAGAAAGAATCAGATCTTAATGGAGCCCAGATGAAGCTTCGAGAATATGAAGCCGCACTGAATTCTAAAGATGCAGCTCTGGCCACTGCACTCGGTGACAAAAAAAGTTTAGAGGGAGATTTGGAGGATCTGAAGGATCAGATTGCCCAGGTAAGGCAAACGCTGGTCTTAAGCCCTGTTGGGAGGTTAATTCCCCATCTCACTGGGTCTAGTGATTTGATTTCTGAATTAACTTAAAACATTTTTTATTTAAAAATTAAAAAAAAAATTTTATGGTTTCCCTGAAGGATAGTCTTCAGGCAGCTAACATGCAAAGTATCTTCACCTCTCAGTCATTTATCTGGGTCAAGCAGATCTTACTGCTGCTCTTCTTCCTTTCTCTTGTGCTTAAGCTCTTTCTGTTTCTTGCTTTCAAAACCTGTTTCATTACTGTACCAAAATGTAAGAAAAGAAAGGAAAAGAAAAAGTCCTAACATTGCTCCACACACAGGAAAAAGTGAAAGTGGTAGCTAAAATCCTTCGTAGGTCTTTGTCCATTAGTTGTTGCCAGTTACCAGATCTGAGAGGTGTTTCAGTGTGGCACTCTTGGTGGGACCAGTATTTGGACACATGGTTCTGTGATAAAGTTTATAGTAGGAGACTTTCATACACAGATGAAAGATACTAACGTTTTAATTTATTATTTGATTCAGTCCATAGGTATCTCTTAAATTCGTTACTAAATAATTGCTATGTGACTTTTTTTGTCAATTCTTTCTCTGCATGTTAGTTGGAAGCCTCCTTAGCTGCTGCCAAAAAACAGTTAGCAGATGAAACTTTACTTAAAGTGGATTTAGAGAATCGCTGTCAGAGCCTCACCGAGGACTTGGAGTTCCGTAAAAACATGTATGAGGAGGTAACTATACAATTTTATTTTTTTAAGGAAAGGAGGGATCCTAAATGTTTTGTTATAACTATATAATAAAAAAAGGGAGACATTTTATAGGTAAATTATTCAAGGTATCATTGCTAAAAGGTTGTATACAAGAACTCAGGCTCTTACAATGAAGAGATGTGATTTCACTTTATCTAATTCCTAAGGGCTTGGTCATGGCGGTTAATTACTCTCAACCTGTTTGAGTATTTGTTATTAGTTGTCTCTTGCTGCCTAATAAATTACTCTAAAATTTACCAACTTAAAACCACAAATCTTTATTGTCTCACAGTTTCTGAAGGTGGAGAATCTGAGAGCTCTCTTACTGCGTGAATTAGATATGTTTTAGGGTCCCTCATGAGGTTGTAGTCAGGCTTTCAACCTGGACTGGAGGAACTGCCTCTGAGCTCATTCACAGGTTGTTGGTATAAAGAGTCAGTTCATCATAGGCTTCTCCCTGGGGCTGCTCATGCTATGGCTTTCCAGAGAATGATTGATGAGAGAGAGAGAGAGGGAGCACAAGACAGAAGCCTCATTCTCTTCTGTTACTTTTCTAAGTCTAGAAGTGATGTACTATCACTCTTTATCGCATAGACCAACCATGATACACTGTGGGTGGGGATTCTACAAGGGTGTGGCTGTCAGGAGGCAGCTGTCATTGGGGGCCACCTTGAAGGCAGGCTACCCACAGCATTTATAGTTAGATATATATATATTTTAAAATAGTCCCTGTGGTCATGCCTTGGCAGATGAAGGTAGCAACTTTTGCCAAAAAATTAAGTAATAAAATTGAAGAAAGGGGAATGTGTATTTTCTCAAAATTGAAGAGGATTGGAATTAACTCAGGGTATGGAACCTGCAGTTAAATACTTAATGATTTTAGAAGTAATATAAATTTGAGAACAGCAACTAACAATTACTTTAAAAATGGGGAATTATTATAGAACTTAAATTTTCTTTCTGTTAATTGGAGAAAAAATAATAAAATAGAAATTTGACTATTTTTACAATTACATTCTATTAAAACATATAGGTATCGGGGCACAGTGTACTTACTGGACAAACAGACTTTGGATGACTCTTGAGTCATTTATTTAAAAATGAAATAACTAATACCTGCTCTTTTCTTTTGGGGGGAGTGGTGACAATCAAAGTGGAATATTTTGTGCAGAAGTTCCCTGTATGAAGTATAGTGAATACTATCACATAATTGTTAACTACATTTTTGTTTTATAAATGGAGGCATTTTTGTATTAAGTTGACTTATATTTTTGTTTTGTTTTGATAAAATTGCTTGTGATATATCATTACTTAGTTTTTATGCTATGTGTGGACTCCTGTATCTTTAAACCAAGAGTAGGGTATTTTTTGTTTGTTTATTTGCAAGTCACTGATTCTTAATGAAATAATAAAATGGCACCAGCAAAAAGTAATTGAGTATTTTTAGGTTGCGTAGCATCTTTGAATTTTTTTTCATCTTTGAATATTTTGATGTTTGCCTTTTTGAAAATGAACTTAAGATATTCCTCTTTTTTATTTAACATAGAGGATATAATTCTATTCAATAAATATATTTCAGTTCCTTTTGAGCAGTTAAGAGAGTGAGAAAGAGGAAGAAGGAAAATAAGAAGAGGAGGAAAGGAGGTAGATAAAGGGCAAAAGTACTTGTTGAACTAAACCTTTTATTTGCATGATTTACGTGCCATTTGATCATTAAATATATGTGAGCCCTGGGAGGTTAGTAACAGAACTGGAATCTGAACCCTGGTTTTTGGATTCTGTCAAGTGCATTTTCCTCTGCAATGAGCAGTTAAAAGAAAGATGAAGAAATGCCTAGGGAGTCATATGCCGGAAGAGGACACAGTAACAAACATCAGTGGGTAATATCCCCCTCTTGTGGGCTCTTTAATTATTGCCATTAAAGACAAATCTGTTGTATTTTCAGAGCTAGAAGCTGGAATGGAAATTTTATTTTTGGACTGGGGTTCTTAGCCATTTTAGTTTTGGATAGTCCTTAAAACCTGAATTGAAGGACTATGCCTACTAATTCTGTTATTTAATAGTGAATGGTCATATGTACTTAAGAGAGTAATATTGGTAATATGTTTCCATATCGAGACTGATACCTTAGTACCAGCTGTTAACATAAGGCACATAAATTAGCTTGCTCTGCCTGTTGCATTCTTAGTATGTTTAAGAAAATAGTTTTATTAAGCATAAATCTTCTAGTTAGTTTTTCTGAGTGGCAAGTTTAACTTTTCATGTGAATTTTTTTTGGAGACATCCTTAGGATCATCATCATGCCAGTTTAGAAAAATAATGACCATTCAGTGTACATAGTTAGTGTATGATTTCATGGTAGTGCTGTAAGGCTTCCAGGCCATTTCTTGTCTTCAGAGAAATAAATAGCTATGCCACTGATAAGAAACATAAAATTCTTAGGACTTTAGCTGCCACCCCCACTTCTGTTGTTGGTTCTAGTTCAAAAATCTTATCGTTTGAAAACAAAGGCAAAAATAGGTCTTTTCACATGGCTGCTCTAGGACACACCCAAGGAGGTGGGTTTTAATACTTCATATGGCCCTGATGTTGTGGAGACGTGTCCCAGGGTAACTGTGGTAGGTAACTTGGTTTTCTTTGATCTTTCCCCCAGGAGATCAATGAGACCAGACGGAAGCATGAAACTCGCTTAGTAGAGGTGGATTCTGGGCGTCAGATAGAGTATGAGTACAAGCTGGCTCAGGCCCTTCATGAGATGCGAGAACAGCATGATGCCCAAGTGAAGCTGTACAAGGAGGAGCTGGAGCAGACTTACCACGCCAAAGTGAGTGGTCTCCCCGAGCGCCCAGAACCCTTACCAAACTCACCTGCAGGAGCGTGACTTGATGTCTGCTTGGTTCTAATTTTTTTTTTTTTAAGATTTTATTTATTTATTTGACAGAGAGAGAGAGATCACAAGCAGGCACAGAAGCAGACAGAGAGAGAGAGGAGGAAGCAGGCTCCCGCTGAGCAAGAGAACCTGATGCGGGGCTCGATCCCAGGACCCTGAGATCATGACCTGAGCCGAAGGCAGAGGCTTTAACCCACTGAGCCACCCAGGCGCCCCATGGTTCTAATTTTCTTTAACGAGTTTCCCTAGTCTCTCTGAAAATAGAAAATTGACTTAAAAAAAAAATTCTACCAAGTAAATGTTACTAGAAATTATTCAAAGAAAGTAGAGTTATTTCACTTTTATCAGAAGTTAAGGTTTACCTTTCTGTCTGATTGATGACATGTGTCATGTCATAGTAGTGAACCCTAAGCCTCTGAAAATACTTTTCTTCCCACAGCATGTGCTGATTCCTCTGTTCTGTGCATCCAGTTAACCATGAGTGCCGGGCAGCACCTCATCAGACTTCCATGGCATCACTGTACATAGTTTGTGACCGCCACACTTTGGGCCAAGTGAAAGTCTCTGAGATTTCTTCCTCTGCCACTTTTACTCATTTAAAAAATATTCTAGACACTTCTCTCGTGTGTACACACAGATCATGCAAAAATCTTTAACACCAGTGAGTACAGGCTTTCCTAGTAAATGGTTTTATCCCAGTGTGTTAAATGTGGCATGATTTGATTAAAGAGAGTTATCAGTGAAGTCTTAGAAAATTAAGGTCATAGAGGTGTTGTAAATAATTTCTATGAATGGCCTCAACTGTTGATGTTGCATTTAATCCATGTTATGAAGTAATTGGCTAGTGAAGCCCTACATCGGATTGTCTAACACTTACTTAGTGCTAGGCATTGTGCTGGGCAGTGAAGGAGCTGAAGTCTGAGGAAGGTCAGTCACCTAGACTGTGGCCCCAAAGGAAGCCAACAAACAGCCAACAAATGTGCCTCACACACGTGCAGAACGGAATGTTATGGGCATCTGGAGAAATAGGATGTTTCTATCTAAGGGGCTATTTTTTGCTTCTGAAAGGAAGTGTTTCTTTTGGGACATAATCTAAAATTAGTACTTTCTGTTTTTGACTTTCTCTTCTGTAATTAGATTTGGTGGGTTAGAGATATGTGGTGTTTATTTTCCTATAGACATCACCCACAGTTAAGTTGCTACTACCCATTCCCCTTATTTGCAGTATTAACTGACACGTTAGAGATATAATGGGTGAAATATTTAAGTAATACACTTTGGAGAAAGACCCAGGTGTATTACCATCATTAGGCACAGGTACTGGGAATTGAGCCTAAAGTCTGAAAGACTGAAGAGAATTGGTACCACGTCAGGCAACTTCATGATGCTTTTCCTGTTTCATCAGTCAGTTACCAACAGAGCTTAGGTTTGAGATGAAATGCCTTGAAGTGAATCATACTTCCTTATTCGTTTGTTCTAAGTCACTAGGTAAGACTGACTATTGGTTTGTTTTTTGATTTAGCTGGAGAATGCCAGATTGTCATCAGAGATGAATACTTCTACTGTCAACAGTGCCAGGGAAGAACTGATGGAAAGTCGTATGAGAATTGAGAGCCTTTCATCGCAACTTTCTAATCTCCAGAAGGAGGTAAGTAAGCATCTTCCTCTAAGAAGAGTCCAAGTTGCATGTGAAGGCCACCTTCCCCACTGTCGTCTCCCTGATTTGCTCTGCCTGGTGTCACTTTTCAGAGAGCACAGTATTTTCTGCACTCCGGTTGCCCAGCGCTTTCCCGATGTTTTCATTTTGCAATGCGTAAACGTTCTCTGAGCACGACCATTATTCCTAAATTAATAGATTATCCAGAGCTCAGGAGGTTTCCCTTAGGAAGTAACATGCCAGTTTATTTCTGGGGCTTATCCCTGGGCCCAGATTTTCTGAGCCATCTAGCAGCAGCATCTCCACACTCTTCCTGACGTACTCCTTTTTCATCACATTTGGAAACTATAATAGGAAAAACACACAGAAATTGTGAGTAGTAAATGCTTTGCTATCCTAGACAGTTCTCTTAGTGTTTGGACTCCTTACTGATTAAGGTCATGGGAAAGTAGCATTAACGGCGCATTAAGAAATTAGTAACTATTTTAGTCTTCGGTACACCTGAGTGACAAATGATTGCGTTTCTGGTTGTGCTGACCGAATGCTTGTGAGTGTGTGACGGTGCTGTCTAGGTACAGCTTGGGCAATGTGCATGTGGAGATCCATGTCTGTCCAACGGTCATGTTGGTGTGGACACAGAGCGCATGACAGCTACCTAAGTACTCAGAAGGTGTTCACAATCTACTTCTCACCTTAATTACTTGAGAAGAATCTTCGTTTCCTTTTCCCTTCAGGGAGATTTTTTTTTATATAAATTTTTTAATTTTTTATAAACATATAAAGTATTTTTATCCCCAGGGGTACATGTCTGTGAATCACCAGGTTTACACACTTCACAGCACTCACCATAGCACATACCCTCCCCAATGTCCATTAACCCCACCCCCCTTTCCCAACCCCCCTCCCCCCAGCAACCCTCAGTTTGTTTTGTGAGATTAAGAGTCACTTATGGTTTGTCTCCCTCCCAATCCCATCTTGTTTCTTTTCTTCTTTTCCTATCCCCCTAACCCCCCATGTTGCATCTCCACTTCCTCATATCAGGGATATCATATGATAGTTGTCTTTCACTGATTGACTTATTTCACTAAGCATGATACCCTCTAGTTCCATCCACGTCGTTGCAAATGGCAAGATTTCATTTCTTTTGATGGCTGCATAGTATTCCATTGTGTATATA
>PISX010007879.1:0-85902 GCA_004024625.1 Mellivora capensis
GCGGGAGGGAGGTTGTGGGAGGAAAGGAGGGAAACAATGAAATAAGATGGTATTGGGAGGGAGACAAGCCATAAGAGACTCTTATCTCACAAAACAAACTGAGGGTTGCTGGGGGTGGTGGGGGGACGGGTGGGGTGACTGGATTATGCACATTGGGGAGGGTAAGTGCTATGGTGAGTGCTGTGAATTGTGTAAGACTGATGAATCACAGACCTGTACCCCTGGGGCAAATAATACATTATATGTTTGAAAATAAAAAGAATGAGGTCATGCTGTATAATTGTGTTATAACATGACTCTTTTACTTCTTATGTCACTGATTTCTTTCCTATTGAAACCACAATAGTGAAATATTATTTAAAAGCTGCAGAGTACCCTATAGTGTTGATGTGTCATGACTTATGTAATCCAACGTCCTAGTAACGGATGTTATGGGCTGAATGCTTGTGTCCCCCTCCAACCCACCTCTTCAAATTCCTGTGTTGAGCATTAAACTTTGCTACGATAGTATTCGGAGAGGAGGACTTTGGGAGGTAAATAGAGTTAGATTAGGTTACAGTATGGGCTCTCAGGACAGTATTAGTGCCCTTATAAGAAGTGGAAGAGACCCCGAGCTCACTCTTTGTCTGCCGTGTGAGGCCTCAGCAAGAAGGCCATCAGCAAGAAAGCCGGGAAGGGGGCTTTCACTAGACCCTGTCCGAGCTGGCACCCTTCCAGCCTCCAGAAGTGTAAGACATAAACTTCTGGGGTTTAAGTTCCCAGTCTCCCAGTCTGTAGTGTTTTGTTATGGGAGCCCAAGCAGACTAATATAGATTATAATGGATATATAGAGGTGAATTTCTTTTTTTTTTTTTTTAATAACTCAGACTTAATGGCCAAGTCTCCTAGCCCTTTTTTCAATACCCATTATTTGTAAGATCTTGCAGCAACAGATCCTGTTAGCAACCCTCTCCTCGAAACAACCTCATCCATTCATTTACTGGCTTACTCACTGTGTACTTACTGGGTACTGATGATGTGTGTGGGGTTTGCGGCCATCACGCCGTGCCTGCTGATTCCTGTCCCTCCATGAGGCAGGGTCTTCGGAAGCAAAAAGGTCAGAAGTGAGTTCTGGACCATTAGCCATGTGTTCTGGAGGAAGGTATGCAACCTCCTTGAACCTCAGGTTTCTTTTTCTGTAATGCAGAAATAACAACAGTGCTTCTGTGGCTCCCTGGAAGGATGAAAATTCACCCCGTGGGTGCATGGCAGGGGTGGTGTAAGTGCCCCAGAGGCTTCACTCTTCACTCCCCAGCCCCCTTCCCTCCATCTCAACACAAGTGGCTTTGTGGGGGATAATGGAAGAAGGACGAAGGCAGAGGGGAAAACATGACTCTGCAGACCAGTTTTTGTTTGTTTGTTTGTTTGTTTGTTTTTAAGTAGGCTTCATGCCCAGTGTCGAGCCCAAAATGGGGCTTGAACTCATGACCCTGAGCTCAAGACCTGAGCTGAGATCAAGGGTCAGGTGCTTAACAGACTAAGCCACCCAGGTCCCACTTGTAGACCACTTTTGAGTTGGAAACCATGAAAAATTGAGCTATGCAGTTTCTTGTAAAGGGAGGTGGGCATTTACTCATTTGTTCAGCAACTGGGGGTTCAGGGTCCACATGGTGTTTGGTGCTGTGTTAGGCAGAAAGGGGACTAGAGAAAAAGTACAGGTCAGGGCTCTAGTCATTGAGACGACAAACACAGAAAAAGCCCTCAAGCTCCTCCATTCCTAGGAAATGCCCCCCCCACCCCGTCCCCCGCCCTTAAGCTGGTGTGGAGAAATGTCACCAGTGGTAGCGGTGGCCTCTCACTTTCTCCTTCCGGCTCCCACTCCGTGGTAACTCCCTCCCTGTTTGCACTTGGACTGACTTTGGGTCCCCTTCTCTGCTTTTCTCCATCTCTTTGAGGAAGAATTGTGGCTAAGAACATGGGCTCTGGGGGCAGATGGGCCTGGATTTGATTCTGAGTCAGCCACTTACTAACTGTGAGACCTTGGGAAGTCACTTCATATCTCAGTGCGTTCAGTCCTCATCTTTGAAACGGGGACAGAAAAGTATGCACCTTGGTGCTGGTGTGAGGCTGGAATGGGATCTGTCTTTCCAGTGCTCACCCCGGAGCCTGGCCTGGGGCGGGAGCTCAGACAATCTGAGCTGTTAAGGGGATTCTGAATCCTCCTGCTCCAGGTTCCTGCCTGATTGGGTTTTCTCTTCTTTTTTTTTCCACAAATAAGGCAGAAGATTGACCCAGTGCTTTGAAACTAATGACATTTTGTGGTTTGGAGCCAAGGGCTGGGGCTTTGGGGTCAGATGGCCTGGGGTGTCCCCTCACCTTACTGTGTCCTAACCGTGAGACTAAGCAAGTCACCCAGCATCTGTGAACATCAGTTCTTTTCTGTGAACTGGGAATACTTATACTTCCTGCCCACCTCACAGGGTTGCTGTGAAGATTCAGGGAAATGATGCACATATGGTGCTTGGCACAGGGCCCGGAGCATACAGTGCCCTCTGGAAAGATAGTCCTAGTACACATGGGGACTGTTATTGTTCTATTCATTCAGTCATTCACTCAGAGAGGACGGTGAATGGTGTGAGCTAGATGTAAATAAAGGTCTTGTGGTGGAGGGCCCAAGGCATGGGACCTGAATGTCCAGTTCAGGGAAGCTGCTCAGGGAGACAGGCTGCTTTTAAACCCCGCCCTGAGATAAGTGGTAGTTTTTGGAGTTGGAGGATGGAGCTGTTGAGATACATTGAAGAATCTCCTCTGGACCGTCTTTGAGATAAAAACAGATTATTCTCAGGATGCCTCGGTGGCTCAGTTGGTTGAGTGTCTGCCTTTGACTCAGGTCATCATCCCAGGGTCCTGGGATCGAGTCCCACATCTGGCTCCTTGCTCAGCAGGGCGCCTGCTTCTCCCTTTGCCTGCTGCTCCTCTCTCTCTCTCTCTCTCTGACAAATTTTAAAAACCCCACAAAACCAAACAGATCATTCTCTGTGCATAGAAAGGCTCTGGATTAACTGGGACTGTGATGTCTGAGGTTTTTGTTTCTTTTTTTTTTGTATAATTTGTATAATGTCTGAAACAGTTGCTATGAGAATGTTTGGAGGAGTTCCTAGTCCTGCTTTAAAGACCACATCTGAGAAGCCTGAAGACTCACAGGACATAAAATCAATATCCATAAAGCAAACCAGCAGCTCACCTGTTCTCTTGGCAATTGCGGTGATTCTAAAAGCTCAATTGATTTTTTTTATTATAACAATACTTGCTCATTGCAAGAAATAAAATTCAAACAGGGTGGCAGGTTAATTTGTTTATTCATTCAATAAACACATTTTGAACAACTGCTCAGTGCTGGACCTTTCCAGGTGCTGTGGACACCTGAACTAGGAAGACAAAAAAAATCCCATGGAGCTTATGCTCTAGTAGGGAAGAGATGTTGGGGAAATAGAATAAAAAAAAAAATCACCTGCCAATCCAGAAAACCTTTCCACAAAAGTAAAAGAGATAGAGAGCAGTTTTACTGATGAATAAACATTAAGGCAGAATGTGATGCATATCATAGGCGATTCACTAAATAGATTGCAAAGATGGAAAGAAAGTAGCTCAGCAGATGCAACACATTATACCCACATCTTCAAGATAAATGATAACTAGGTCTCAAGTAAGAGGACTGGACAGCAGTATTTGTTACACTATTTCATCTTAAATCCACAGGTAATTGGGATGGCCATTTGTGATTGCTGTCTTTATCTGAAGGAATAATAAACTTCTCATGTCTGTATGACAAGCTTGCAATTATAACAGGGAGCTACACCTAAGTGAGACCCTCAGCTAGACTAGGAGTTCAGGATACTATCTTCCTTCATGTTTACATTTCCAAGATATGGCTCTCAGGTGCTTAAGAAACCCGTTCCTGGGTTGTACAACCGGCAAGAGCTTATTTCACCTTTAAAAAGGTTTGCATGGGGGCGCCTGGGTGGCTCAGTGGGTTACGCTGCTGCCTTCGGCTCGGGTCATGGTCTTGGGGTCCTGGGATCGAGTCCCGAGTCAGGCTCTCTGCTCAGTGGGGAGCCTGCTTCCCTCCCTCTCTCTCTGCCTGCCTCTCTGCCTACTTGTGAGCTCTGTCAAATAAGTAAATAAAATCTTAAAAAAAAAAAGGTTTGCATGCATCTCATAGGGGCAGAAAAGGGATTTTTAAGTTTTCTAAAGGAAATATCTAAGAAGGAAGGGGGTCTCTTCTCTTTTTGCACCACGGAAAAAACTTTTTTTCAGTCTGTTTTCACCCTTACACAGACAGACAGTAAACAAGTAAGTATACTCCATGGGGTCTGGCAGCAGGAAATGCCTTGTGGAAATCAGGTAAAGGATTGGGGAGTATTGGGGGGTGGGGAAGGTGGCTTCAAATAGGCCCGTTGGGCAGATGTCACTGAAGAGTTCCATGTGCCCTGAACTGGCAGCAAGGGGACCAGGGAAGGCTCTGCTAACCTCAGCCAGTCTTACTGCTTTTGTGTCCTTCCAGGCAGGTTCCTATGCATGAATGATGGCATCTAGCTATTCTTTTATTTGATTCAAATGGGACCCTAATGTGTCCTTATGCTTTTTTCAGTCACTGTCCTACCAAGGACGTCTATCTGTGTGAATAAACCCACAGCAGCCTCATCTTTCTTGAAAGGGCTGCACTGTCTTCCCTGTGGTGGCCCTGGAGGAGTGGTTTATCCCTTTCCCCACGTGGTGGACATTTAGGGTCTTGGAGTGGAGGCTGAGAGTAAGTCTGGCGTGAAGCCCAGGTTCAAGCTCTTCCTGGGAAATGATTTCACCTGTGCCTCAGTTTCTGCATCCAGGAGATGGGAGAGTGATAGACACAGGATGGGGTAACTGTGAGGAGTAAATGTATTAACACGTATAAAGCGCTTAGAATACAGTCAGGCCTGGAGCAGGCTTGCCCTGGTGATAGCTATTCCTATAAATTATATTAATAATTACTGGTTGTTCTCTATAGGGTTCCAACGGTCTTCTCACTCCATTCCTCCGTCCCTCCCTCCCTCGGCTCCTCTCATCCCTCA
Source organism: Mellivora capensis (assembly GCA_004024625.1). Taxonomy (NCBI): domain Eukaryota; kingdom Metazoa; phylum Chordata; class Mammalia; order Carnivora; family Mustelidae; genus Mellivora; species Mellivora capensis. The sequence continues at coordinate 5,088 of PISX010007879.1, forward strand.
GCTTTCAGTGGGAAGAGGCCGCGGAGCAGAGGGGTGGCAGGGGCGCATTTCCGAAGAGGTCGGCTTGGCGCGTGGGGGCAGGCAATTCAGAGGCCCGAGTGGCCGGGGCACAAGGAGTGGGGGGCATGGCCTGGCTGGAAAAGGTTGCCGGGGTGGGGGTGGGGGATTTGGCCCGAGCAGTGGGTTTTATTCTAGACGCAGGGGTTAAACGTTGCAGGGCTTTCATGCCAGGAGTGAGACAACCCGCAGGAGGCAAGATGAGACGCGCTGAGCCGGGTGGAGGGGGGAGGGAGGAAGAGGAGGAGAGGGGACAGGCCTGGGGCGCCTGCGGACATGGGGGCCACGTGCGAGGACGTGAGAGCCACGTGGAAGCCTGGGGGTGGAGCAAGGAGAGGAGGCTCCGGGATTGGCTGCGAGGTCACCGGAGAGCGCGTGATTCTGGGTCTGAGCCGCCAGGTGGCCCCGCCCACCCATCTGCACGGGGGAACCCGCCGGAGGTCGCCGCCTCAGGGAGTGAGGTGGGGTTGCGCCCACCTGGACGCTGACCCAGCGGGGCTGAGGCCTCTGGGTAAACTTTAAGCTTCTGGCGGTGGGGGCGGAGAGCAACCCCCCGCCCCCCCCTCCCCCAGGTTCCCTTGCTGTCTGAAACTGTCACCTGCCCATGCGCCCACCTGCCTGGCTCCCGTCTCTGCGCTCCGTGCGCGGCCAGTTTCGGGTGCCGCGGGGACCCCGGTGTCGGAGCCAGCGTGGACGGCTGCAGGACTTCACCCGAGCTCCGGAGCGGCGGCTGGCCACTGGCTAGCGGGGAAGACTGGGGAAGAGCCGGCCTGGCGGGTAAGTCGACGTTCTCTCGTTCTGTTCTCGGGTCTGCGAGACATCAGAGGCAGCCGAGTTGCGTTCGGCTGGGCAGCCGCGCTGGGCTAGTTCTCAGACGTGGACATGCTGGGAAGTTGTAAAGTGATGTTGGGGGGCGCCTGGGTCCGATACCCGCGTTAGGCTCAGGTCATGATTCCTGAGTCCTGGGTTCGAGGCCCCCACTGGGCACCCTGCTCCATGGGGAGTCTGCTTCTCCCTCCGTCCCTCCCCCTGCTGGTGCTCTCTCATGCTCTCTCTCTGTGTCTCTCAAATAAATAAAATCTAAAAAATGAAAAATAAAGTGATGTGGGTACTATGAGCAGGGAATGTGTGTGCGCGCGCACCTATCTCTCATTTGTCTCCCAGGACTATGAAAGTGTTGCTCATTAACCTTCCTCTGTTGGCCTCAAGCTTCTGCACCATTACTCGGGTTTTGACCCTGGTCATTGTGGCCTAGAACACTGGGTTCTAGACTGGCACCTCCACTGGCTGGCTTCTGGGAATGACAAGCAACTGATCTGAAGTCATTAGCTTAATACATCCTCAGCATTTTCTTCTTGTAACATGGGGGACAAATACCTAGGGCCACACCATGCCAGTGAGGAACTCAGCAGGCAGCAAAAGCATCCTAGAGGGGTATGGGGGTTAAAGTCGTTTGATTTGCTTAGTCCCCTACCCTTTAAAAAAAAATATTTTATTTGATGGAACATAAGCAGGAAGAGCAGCAGGCAAGAGTGAGAGGGAGAAGCAGGGTCCCCACCAAGCAGAGAGCCCAATATGGGGCCTAATCCCAAGACCCTGGGATCACGACCTGAGCCAAGGGCAAATGCTTAACAGAGCCACCAGGCACCCCTAGTTTCCTTTTTTTTTTTTTTTAAAGATTTTTATTTATTTATTTCCAGGCAGAGATCACAAGTAGGCAGAGAGAGGGAGGAAGCAGTCTCCCCACTGAGCACAGAGCCCGATGCGGGGCTCGATCTCAGGACCCTGGGACCATGACTTGAGCCGAAGGCAGAGGCCTTAACCCACTGAGCCACCCAGGCGCCCTAGTTTCCTCTTTTTAATAGATTAAAAGAAAAAGGGTAGGAGGTGGGGAGGAATTTGACCTGCCAGTAGCTATGCAGGAAGAAAATTTTTTAATACTTCCAGACAAAGGCTGCTGGCACTTGAATTTTAGCTCTGTTAGTTGCTTAATCTCTCTGAGTTAAGATAATAAATGTTGTGGCGCCTGGGTGGCTTAGTCAGTTAAGGCTCTGCCTTCAGCTCAGGTCATGATCCCAGGGTCTTGGGATGGAACATCGGGGCTTCCTGTTCAGTAGAGGGTCTGCTTCTCCCTCTCCTTAAGCCCCTCCCCTATGTTCATGCTCTGTCACACTCTCTCAAATAAATAAAATCTTAAAAAAAATAAGATAATAGGGGGTGCCTGGGTGGCTCAGTCGATTAAGCATCTGCCTTCAGCTTAGGTCATGATCCCAGGGTCTTGGGATCGAGCCCCACATCGGGCTCCCTGCTTGTCGAGGAGCCTGTTTCTCCCTCTCCCTCCGTCTGCTGCTCCCCCTATTTGTGCTCTCTGTCAAATAAATAAAGTCTTAAAAAAATAAGATAATAAACAGTATGGAACATAATAAACATCATGGAAATGCTTGTTTCAACTCAGGTAAGGCTCTTGGAATAGAGCTTGGTAGGTAATAAATGCACGGTACCGGCTATTTTGCTCCCGCTGGAGGAGGGGACGACTACTCATCATTCTTGTTACTATATTACTCTTACGCAGGGGAGGTTCAGGCCTACCACTAATTGCCGCTACTTCTGCACACTCTGATGCCAGGCTCTGGGTACTTATGGATGGTCACATTTGCACCTAACAACAACCACTGGGGTTGGTATTACTTCCATTTTGCAGATGAGGCAGTTGAGGCTCAGGGAGGTTAGGGGAGGGATATTTGGGGCTGTCGGGCCCTCCCAGACCTGGGTCGGGGTAGGGGGAGGGGGGAGGGCTTCCTTTCTTCCTGCAGGACATGAGCTCATTGAAGCCTTTTCCCCGCCACATCTAGGATGCGCTGGGGGGCTGAGGACTGAGCGCTCGCGCACGAAAGGTGGTCTGAGCCCCGAGACGGTTGGGATTGCGGGGCTGGGCCTCCGGACCGGGCGTCAGGGGACCCGGGCCCGCGGGCTTGCTGCTGGGTGGCGCGTGCAGGTGCTTCCGTCGCGGATTTACCTTCAACAGCGCGGCCCGGCGCTCCGGTAACCCTGTTCTAGGCCTCCTCGCCCAGCAGGTGGCGCTGCAGGTCCTCCCGAGGCTCCGAGCACCCAGGGGTTAGGCGCCTGCGGGAATATGCAGGTTTGCAAGAAAAGCTGCTGAAGTCCGCCCCCTTCGCAGTCGGGGTCTCCCGACCCGTTCAGAGAATCGCTTCCGAAGCTGAGTCGCCAATTCCCTTTTGTAGGAAGCCTGCCTTAAATTCAGAGCCGAACATGGAAATAGCCCTACCACTCACTCTGAGTGCTTTTTTGGGTTGTCGTACTTTTGATTTGTGTCTAAATTTTTTGTCACACCACCATGGGTCCGCACTTATGCAACATGAATAGAGGGACTAACATAATATCTTTTTTTTTTTTTTTTAAAGATTTTATTTATTTGACAGAGAGAGGCACAGCGAGAGAGGGAACAGAGGGAGTGGGAGAGGGAGAAGCAGGCTTCCTGCCAAGCTGGGAGCCTGATGCGGGGCTCGATCCCAGGACTTTGGGATCATGACGGGAGGTGAAGGCAGACGCTTAACGACTGAGCTACCCAGGTGCCCCACTAACATATCTTTATGGAGAAGTGTGTGAACACAGCAGGTACAGTTTTCCAGTAGAGAACCTGAGGCTCGGACAGATTAATCAGTGGAGTGATAGAGCTTGGAGGGGATTCAGGTGCTCTGGCTCCAAGGCCATTTCCCCCCTAAGTCTTTCCCCCTTTTCAATTCCCCTTCCCCTCATTGATTCTCCCAGCAGCAGGTGGGATCTTTATTGGCGCAGGGGTGGGCGGGGAAACAGGATAAAGAGAGAGGGGATGTTTTCTGAGACATGAAAAGTGATCACAGCAGCTGTGTTCATGGCTGGGGACGGTCTTTGGGATCTGTGGGATGGGGTGTCGTTCTGGGATCAGAAATGGTGGAGCCTGCCACATCCGCAGAACCAGACCGTGTGTAAATGAGTCATCAGGGGCAAGGCTTGGGCGGAGGGGCCCTGCCATACCCCTCCAAGGGGCCAGCTGTGGCTTCAGCACATCGTGCACCCAAGGTGGTCACATGTACTGAATCTTACAATTAGTGGTGCATCTGGGGAGCCTGGGTGGTTCAGTTGGTTAAGCATCTGCCTTCAGCTCAAGGACACAGGGCGTGGGACCTGAATGTCCAGTCCAGTGAAGCTGTGAGAGACACGGCTTTTAAACCTGTGGTGAGGAGAGTGGTAGCTTTTGGAGTTGGAGGATGGGGCTGTTGAGACGCACCAAAGAATCCCCTCTGGGCCATCTTTGAGATGAAAACAGATCATTCTCAGGGCACCTGGGTGGCTCATTTGGGTGAGCGTCTGCCTTCAGCTCAGGTCATGATCCCGGGGTCCTGGGATCGAGTCCCACATCGGGCTCTCAGTGGGGAACCTGCTTCTCCCTCTGCTTGTTGCTCCCCCTGCTTGTGCGCTCGCTCTCTCTCTCTCAAATAAATGAAATCTTAAAAAAAAGATAAGCTGTGTAGTCAATGGCAAAGGTGACTGCAGATTCTTCCCCGCCCATTCAGAGGTGAAGGGAGATTTCCACCCCTTGAATCTGGCTGGCCTGTGACATGCTTTGGCCAGTAGAATGCAGCAGAAGTGATGGTGTCTGAGTTTGGAGCCCAAGCCTCAAGGGGCCTTGCACACTCTACTGTTGCTTCTAAAACCCGTGATCACCTTGTGAGCAAACCCAGGCTAGCCTGCTGGAGGAGGAGACCAAGTAGAACGGAGTGAGTCATCCCAGCCGGGGCTACCTAGACCAACCAGCCCCCACCTGAGCTCCAGTGGACTGTAAACGGAGGAACAAGCCCAGTCCCACAGAGCCATCTGGCCGAGCCCAGTCCAAATTGCTGAACCACAGAATCGTGAGACAACAAATGATTGCTACACAGAAAATGCCAATGACCCAGGCCCGCTATCTGCATCTAAAGAATGTAAAATCTCCTGATTTTTTTTTTAATTCTTGAAAGATTATTTGAGAGAGAGCGTGTGAGTGTGCGCAGGGGAAGGTGTGGGGGGAGAGGGAGAGAGAGACTCTCAAGCAGACTCTGAGCTGAGTGTGGAGGCCGACGTGTGAGGCTCCATCTCAGGGCCCCGAGAAATGACCTGAGCTGAAATCAAGAGGCAGATGCTTCGCCGACTGAGCCCCCCAGGTGCCCCCAAATCTCCTGATTTTAAAATATTGGCAATGAATTAAAAAGAAAGAAGCAGACGAATCAACCCACATGTCCAGAGGTTGAGCCAGATATTTCCAAGATCCAGGTGGGCCCCCAGGAACCACCCGTTGGCAAACCTTGCCATAAAGCCCGTGGAATAGAACGAACCTTGGTTTGCTGTTTGCGGTCGTCTCGCACGTGTAAATCGTAGTGTGTTCATCAATATTAATTGAATGTTAGTGTGGAAAGCAGTTACGGTGCTGGCTCCCAAAGGGCACTCCTCTCTGTGGGCTTTCCTCTTGGGATAAGGAGTTTCAGCTTTTCTGTCTGTGGGTTTCTTTGTTCAAGATCATCTCTTGGTTCTGTTTAAAAATAGAATCTTTATGCCTCGGTAAGGCACACAGTCCTGATCTTGTTACCCACCGCAGTGCATCTGGTACTGCAGAGTTTCAGCTTCTGCCCATCAGTCTACTTTAATAACTTCAGGGGCGAATAATCAAGGGTATTGAGGCAGAGGAAATGAGTGTTTTGAATCAGCGTCCCTGAGTGGAGCCAAGTGAGGCAGCGGGAAGGAACCAGATTCGTGTTTCGCCCTTAAGGTTTTCAAGGTTTCCAAGTTGTTTTCTCTGCATTGTCTGTGAGACTTTAAAGAGCCATTAAAAACAGTCTTGGTCCTAAACACCTGATATAATGAACCAGATGTCATTCGCTCAGATTTGCAAAACTGGGGAAGAGAAGAAGAAGTCTCTGGGAGGTAGGAGTAGTCCCTGAGTCTTTCAGGGGAATTCATCCCCGAGTTATTCACTGGTGGATCTTTTATGAGGCTGAGAATGGATTGTGATTGTACCTATTTTACATAATGGAACTCAGCTTGCCGTCCTCTGCTTCAGACTTGGAGAAGGCCTGGCTCATTTATGCTTGAATACTTTCAATGTTACTCCTATTTCACAAGCTGCAATCACTTCAGCTAATTGGTGGGGGGAGAGGAGACACTGTGTAGAGCAGCTTTTCTCTGAGTGTGGTTGGGGCCTCCCAACATCAGGATCACCTGGGTGGGGGTCGGAGGACGGCTTTTTTCTTTTAATTGTGATATAATTGACATGCAACATTGGGTCAGTTTAAAGTGTACAGTACGTTGGTTTGATAGGCTGAAATAATGCAGTATGATCACTATAGTAGCATTAGGTAAATCTTTGTCATGTTCCAGATTTATCAGAGTGTGTGTGTGTGTGTAGAATGGTTAAAATTCGGTCTGTCAGCAACGTCGAAGTTTATAATGCAGTATTTTGACTGTAATCCCTGTGTTGTATATTCGATCTCCTGAACTTATGTGTCTGCTAGTTGTAAATTTGTCCCTTTAAACATCTGCCCAGTTCGCCTACTCCCTGACCCCTAGTGACCACCATTCTACTCCTGTTTTTGCAAGGTCAGTTTTCTTTTTTTTTTTTTTTAGATTCCACATATAAATGAGGTCATACAGCATTTGTCTTTCTCTGTCTGACTTGTCTCACTTAGCATAAGACCTTTGAGGTCCATTCATGTTACAAGTGGCAGATTTCCTTTTCTTTTTTTTTTTTTTTAAGATTTTATTTATTTATTTGACAGAGATGACAAGTAGGCGGAGAGGCAGGCGGAGAGAGAGGGGGAAGCAGGCTCCTGCTGAGCAGAGAGCCCGATGTGGGGCTTGATCCCAGGACCCTGGGATCATGACCTGAGCCGAAGGCAGCGGCTTAACCCACTGAGCCACCCAGGATCCCCGATTTCCTTCTTTCTTATGGCTGAATGGTATTCCATTGTCTAACGCCACATCTTTATCCATTCATCCATTTATGGACATTATGTTGTTTCCACATCTTGGCTGTTGTGAATAGTGCTGCAGGGAATGTAGGAGTGCAGCTATCCCTTTGGATACTGATCTCAGTTCCTTTGCCTGTATACCCAGGAGTTGGATTGTGGATCATATGGTAGCTCAGTTTTTAATTTTGGGGGGAAAGTGCTGTAGTTCCATCTTTTCCATAATGGCTGTACCAATTTACATTCTCACCAGCGGTGTAGAAGGGTTCTCTTTTCTCCACATCTTCACCACATTTGAGATCTCCTGGGGGATGGCTTCTTTAAAAAGCAGATTCTTGAGTCCAGACTAAAGTCACTGATTCAGAATCCCTGCAGATGGCAACCTGAAACCTATAGTTTTAAAAAGCCACTTAGGAGTGCCTGGGTGGCTCAGTGGGTTAAGCCTCTGCCTTTGGCTCAGGTCATGATCTCAGGGTCCTGGGATCGAGCTCCACATCGGGCTCTCTGCTCAGAGGGGAACCTGCTTCTCCCTCTCTCTCTGCCTGCCTCTCTGCCTACTTGTGATCTCTCTCTCTCTCTGTCAAATAAATAAATCTTTAAAAAAGACACTTAGTTGATTTTTTTCAGTGTGTTAAGAGGTAAGGAGGGAACAGGTAGTGTGGTGCAAAGGTGAGCTCTGAAAACCTTCCCCTTTGTTAAAATGTCCAAGCTTAAAGGTCTCAGTGAGATGCTGACTGTTAGCCTAGAATGTACAGGGCTTTGGCTTTGGTTCTGCCACTAGGATCAGGAGAAGATTTTGCAGGTGTTTACTTAGGTGTTTACTCGGGTGTTTACTCAGCTAAAAGGACTACCTCTAGTTGAGAGAGCCCCATCTCTTTATCTGACTTGGGATACTGACATTTGGAACTAGCCATGTCCTGTGAAATACAGGTCTCCAGCAGGATGGCTGGCGCTGGTGAATTGCAGTAGTTATCTATTGCTGCAGGACACCTTACCCCAACACGGAGGGGCTTACAACAATAGTAAACATTTATATTGTTTACAGTTTGCGTGGATCACGAATTTGGAGCCAACTTGACTGGGTAGTTCTGGCTCAAGACTTTTCATGAGGTTGCTGTCAACATGGAGCCACGGCCACTGTCATCTGAAGGCTTGATTGGGGCTGGAGGATTCAATTCCAAAGTGGCTCCCCCACATGGCAGGCCAGTCGGTACTGAGTGTTGGCAGTTCCTTTCCACCTGGGCCTCTCCACAGAGCAGCTGGCTTTCCCCAGGCCAAACAATCCCAAGAGAACAAGGCAGAAGTTGCAATGCTCTTTTTTTTTTAAAAAATTTATTTATTTGACAGAGATCACAACTAGGCAGAGAGGCAGGCAGAGAGAGAGAGGAAGGAAAGCAGCCTCTTTGCTGAGCAGAGAGCCCGATGCGGGGCTGGATCCCAGGACCCTGGGATCATGACCTGAGCCGAAGGCAGAGACTTTAACTCACTGAGCCACCCAGGTGCCCCTGCAATGCTCTTTATAACCTAGCTTTGGTAATCATGCAGACTAATGTCTGCAGTATCCTATTGGTCAAATAGGTCAATGCTATTCATTGTGATACATTTTGGGATTACATGAAAGTGTGAATACTGGGAGGTGAGGACCACTGGACACTACTTGGAGGCTGGCTACCACTTGAACAACGTTTGCCTCATCATAACAATAATAACTACTGTAGATGGAGGGCTTACTACATGCTGAACACTGTGCCACGTTCTTTACACACTTAATCCCATAATATATAAGTGCTATCTCTTGGCTTTCAGTATTTAGACTTGATTCCCAAGCCAAGGATGAAAACTTCGCTTTTGTGTTCAGAGGACAGGAGGAACTGAAACTCAGAACTGTTTAGAAACATAAAAGCAAAGGTTTTTTGACAAGACATTGTGAAATGGGTTGGAGGGACGAGGAGTGGAGAGAGGGGAATGGGAACTAATGAGCATCTTACAAAGGCAGGGGGTCAGGAGATCCTGCGGAAAGTTGGTAGAACAAGGAATAGAGGGTTGAGCATATCATCTGAATTTCTAAAGAGTCACGGAGGGACCAAAAACTCAAACTATAAATACCAAAAGTTGAGATGGAGAGGGGAATTATGAGCTAACTCCTCTTGGTGGGGAGGGAATATATGTTGTCTAAATCTGGAAACAATGGTATAAACATACTATTTAGAGCTACAGAGGTGGGCACTGGGGTTTGTTAGTTGGAAATTGGTGCTGTGGGCTCAGGTGGAATGATTCTGCCAAGGGGGGAGCTGTGAAGGAGGGTTGGACACCTCAGGGATTTCCCAGGGGAAGTGAGCAATGGTCTCAAGATTGAACTTGCACCTGTGTTGCCTCTTGGGCTTGTTAGAATACAGACCATGGGGCCCCATGCCCAGAGCTTCTGCCTCAGCTGTCCTGGGGTTAGTTTTGTAAGAGAAAAAAAAAAACCCTCCTGTTTTCCCTTTGCCATACACACAGAACACTTCTGTGATCAGATGTGTAGGTTTTTTCTCACATGAACCAGTTCTCCAGACACCAGCTGGATGTCATACAATTCACTTAAGTTCAGACACTGTCAACCTGGAGTGAGTGTCAGATGCCACAGGTTAAGGGCTCAGTCCCACAGGGTGAGTCCTGTGGGACCTCACCCTCTTCAGATGCTGGTTACAAGTATCAGGTTGTCACTGGTCCTTCAGACCAAGTGGCTGTAAAGTGGGGTTCCCATGAGCCCCCTGACTTGAGTTCAGTAATTTGCTCGAACCTCTCACAGAACTTGGGGAAACACAGCACCACCTTCCTGACACTCAGCCATGTCTTGCAGCCCCTACCTCCTGAGCCTCTTCCTCTGGGGAGCTCTCCACCTGATGTAGAAGGTGGCAAGACACTTTCATGTGAGTTTTTTTTTAATAATTTATTTATTTGACAGAGTTCACAAGTAGGCAGAGAGGGAGGCAGAGAGAGAGAGAGGAGAAAGCAGGTTCCCCAGTGAGCAGAGAGCCTGATGCGGGGCTTGATCCCAGGACCCTGGGCTCATGACCTGAGCCGAAGGCAGAGGCTTTAACCCACTGAGCCGCCCAGGCGCCCCTCATTTGAGTTTTTAAAACTGAAAAGAATAGGGGTGCCTGGGTGGCTCAGTCATTAAGCCTCTGCCTTTGGCTCTGGTCATGATCCCAGGGTCTTGGGATCAAGACCTGCGTGGGGCTCCCATGGGGCTTCCTGCTCTTCGGGAAGCCTGCTTCTCCCTCTCCCAATCCTCCTGCTTGTGCTCCCTCTCTCCCGGTGTCTCTCTGTCAAATAGATAAATAAAATCTTAAGAAAAAAAACTTAAAAAAAATAAAAAGGTGCTGACTGTAGGACTGATATCTCCCTGCTTTTTCTGTTCACATCAAATTATTCTATAGAAGAGTGAATACTTTTGAATTGGCTGATCTTCCCTGTAATTTTACCTCAGAACTGTGGCTTCTTAGAGGTCTCCATGGTACCCAGGGAAATGATATAGATGAACCCAGATACTACCGATTGGATAGTGATACTGTCTGTGCAAAAGATTACCCTTTGCCTGGAATGCGTGTGGAATGCTGGCTCCTTGGTGTCAGCCATTCATTTGTTCATTCATTCTTCCATCCACTGAATATTTACTGGGTGTCTTCTGTGTGTCAGGCAGCGTGTTCAGTGCTGGCGACACCACAGTGAATAAGAAAGACAAAATATTGCTCTGAGGACACTAACATTTATTGGGAAGAGGGACTCTGAACAAGTAAGTACTGGGTACCTGGTTGGGTCAGTTGGTTAAGCATCTGTCTCCGGCTCTGGTCGTGATCCCAGGTCCTGGTATCGAGCCCCGAGTCAGGCCCCTGGCTCAGTGGGGAGTCTGCTTTTCCCTCTCCCCCTGCCCCTCCTCCTGCTTATGCTCTCTGTCTCAAAGTAATAAATAAAATCTTATTTATTTATTACTTATTTATTTGACAGAGAGAGATCACAAGTAGGCAGAGAGACAGGCAGAGAGAGAGAGAGAAGCAGGCTCCCTGCTGAGCAGAGAGCCCGATGCGGGACTCGATCCCAGGACCTTGAGATCATGACCTGAGCCGAAGGCAGCGGCTTAACCCACTGAGCCACCCAGGTGCCCTAATAAATAAAATCTTAAAAAGAGAATTAACCTATTGATAACAAATGAAGGTGGTTTTTTTTTTTTTTTTTACACATTATGGGGAGGAGAGTCAAATGGCCTAAAACAACACTAGTCTGTAAACAAAACAAATAAGCTTCTGGAATTTAAATTGTTTAAATTTTATTTGTTAAAATTTAAGATGTTTTGCTACCCCACTTCTCATCTGAATTTTAGTGCCGATCTGTTTTACATTATCGTTTTAAACTAGTCTTCTTCTACTTTTCTCCATCTCTGTAGATGCCACCTTCAACTACCTGGTTCCTCAAGTCGGACTTTGGAGTTGCTTTGGTTCCTCCTTTCTTCTCATCCCTAACATCAGTCCTTTCTCAGGTGTCGTGGGCTTTGTCTCCAACCATCTTCCTGCTGCTACTTCAACACAAGCCACCACTGCCTTTCTTCTTGGTCCGGCTAATTAAATGCACCATTCTGTCTTCTACTTCTATCTTTTTTTGCAAATGCTGTTTGCATCTGGAATGCTCTTTTTCTTTTGTCCACGTGGCAATTCCTTCCCTTACTTTCAAGTCTCCTGAGGTCTTCCTCTGGATATGCTTTTTGGCAGAGGCTGTAGTGTGCAGTAGCATGTCTGGGTCCGGCTGGTTTCAGCACCCCGGTGGTGGACAGTTCCTGGCATGGGGCCGGCCAGCAAGACTCATCTGTGCCCTGCAGCTTCCGATCATTGTCCAGAGTCCTAGCAGGGGGTGCCAGTGTGGTCTAGGGGTGCTGGCGACCTAATGCCTCTGGGACCACCCATCATCATCCTCTTTTAGGAAGAAAATTTTGAGGCATATTCTATATAGTTCTTCAATCGACTTTATCAAAATTAAAAACTGTGTTCCAAAGGACACCATCAAGAAAATAAGGTAACACACAAAATGAGAGAAAATATTTACAAATCACATATCTGATAAGGGATTGTATCCAAATGTACTCTTTAAAAAAAAAAGATTTTATTTATTTATTAGAGAGAGCACGAATGGTTGTGAGGGGCAGAGGAAGAAGCAGACTTTCCCCCGAGAGGGGAGCCAGATGCAAGGCTCAATCCCATGATTGCAGGACTCTGGGATCATGACCTGAGCTGAAGCCAGATGCTTAACCTACTGAGCCAGCCAGGCATCCCTGTGAAGTACTCTTAACCATAAGAAAACAACCTAATTTTGAAAATAGGAAAAGATTTGAGTAGCTATATCTCCAAAGAAATATTAATTAATATTAATTAGTCTCTAGTAAGCACATAAAAAGGTGGTTAACACCATTGGTCTTTGGGGGAATTTAAATCAAAATGACAGGTAGTTACCACGTCACATCTACTAGGATAGCTACAGTAAGATAGATGAGCAGCAACCAGAGTTGGCAAGGATGTAGAGAAATTGGAACCTCCACGCACACTGGGAGGGAATGTAAAATCCTGCAGTCCCTGTGGAAAACAGTGTGGAAGTTCCTCAGAAAATTAAACATGGCATTGTCTTATGATCCAGTAATTCCACACCTAGCTATGCACCCAAGAGAATTGAAGGAAATATGTCCACATGATAACTTGTACATGAATGCTCCGGGTAACATTCATAATAGTAAGAAATGGAACTGACCCAAATGTTTATCAGTTAATGCCTGGATAAAAAAATGTGCTATATACATACAACTATTCAGCCAGAAAAAGGAATTAACTGCTGACACATGTTACAACTTAGATGGATCTTGAAAACACTCTAGCAGGTGAAAGGAGCCAGACACAAAAGGCCAAATATCGTATGATTTGATTTTTATGAAATGTACAGAGGTAGAAAGTAGACTACTGGTTGCCAGGAGTGGGGGGCAGTGACAGTGAGGAGTGACTGCTAATGGGTATGGAGTTTCCTTTTGAGGCAGTGAGAATGTTCTGGAATTAGATAGCACTGATGTCCTTGCACACCTTGGTGAATATTCTCAAACCTACTGAATTGTACCCTTCACAAAAGGATGGATTTTATAGTATGTAAATTATATCCATTTAAAGAAAGAAGTACTCTTTCTTGCCTTTTCTTCTGTGATCCCTGTGTTTGTCAGTGTGCTTTATTTTTGTGAATTGTCAAGGTGCCCTGTTCATGAGTTCCCCAGAGGAGCCGATGTTGGAGTGGGCACTCCAGAGGTAACTCCGGATACCCTGATCTCTTAGCTCCTTTCTGCAGAGAATGGCCTTCCTCTCAGCACAGCTGAGCACTAACACACAGAGATGTGTTGTGCTTAGCTGCAGGAGAAGTGCCTGGCATAGTCTCAGATGAAGGACACAGGCCACTTTGTTCCCACTGCCCCAAATGGTACCTGAGGTTCCTTAGCTAACCAAACGATGAATGGCATTTTTCTTGCAGACCCCAAGGCGGGGGGACAGGAAGCTTGCTCGTGGTCCAATGCAACTCTGAGCAGTTAGGGGCAGGAAAGTGATGGCAACCTCAAAATGAGGACATTGCCAAACTGAAACCTCAGATAACTTGGGTAAAATGTAAGAGGCCGCACGCCAGAGTGGAAAGAGTTCAGGCTTTGGGACCGTGAAGACTTGGGTTCAAGATCTAGCTCTCCTGAGTGACTTTACTTCTTTCTAAGCCTCAGTTTCTTCATTGAGGATAATGCGACTTCCCTTGGGAGTTTGGGCTGGACTGGAGGCTGTGAACGTAGCATGTGTAGCACAAAGCTGGTACTCAATCGTGTTCAGGTTTGGTATGAAACATTAAGTCATGGTGACCTCGTGGACCTGGTCCATTAAACCTGGGGCTGGAATTAATTTGGAATTGGGTAGAAAGCACGGCAAAGAATTGATATAAATGAAGTCCATCCCTTTCATTTTGTGAAGAACTTACTAATGAAAGGAACTTCCTAACCTGTGAAACTGCGAGGCCCAGGGAACTCGGTGGGGGTAAAATAATATTTAAATGGCACAAAGCCGTGCATTTTGTCTCTCAGGCAACCAACAAGGTAGATTTCCACTTCCAGGTTAAAAAAAATTGTGAGTGTTCTTTAGGGATGGTCTGAACTTAATGCACATGTATATCAGGGATCACATTTCTCAACCCCAGATCCCAACCAGGCTGTTAGAAATGTAGACAGACTGAGCACATTGTGACTATATAGGTACAGTTCCAAAACAGCCCAGGCTGAGTGATCTCAGGGAAGAAGTGCCCTGACAGCTCTGTTCTTCCTGTTCTGCCCTTTGATCTCCAGCTGTTGCCTCCCACTGGCCAAGCCAAGGGGCACTTGGGCCAGCCGGTCCCCAGGATCAGCTTCAGGGCCCTGAGCCTGGGTAATGGGGGAGAAGGGGAGTGGACTCAGTAACTCCAGATGCAAGCATAGTCAGTTGGAGTCCACAGAACAACCAGACGTCAAGGAGAAAACCTGACCCCTGTCCCTGCAACTACAGACTGAGAGGATGTAGTGAGGTTTTGTGGTAACTGCTCGGTTGAGTGTTGGCTGGGGTAGATGTCCAGACCTTCCATTTCTCTGAGAAAGTCTACTCTTGTATCTGTTTTTTTACCGAGATCAAGATTCTCCTGACGATTTCTTCAGAAGAAAATGCTCTGTGCATTAGAGACCTACTTTACAAGTCAGCCTCTAGAGCGCTCTGACCCCTGCAGCCTCCCTGGTCTGTAAGCTGTAAGTCACGTGTAAGCAAAGGGCCCCAGGACTTCCACCTTGAACCCTCTTTCTCCCGTGAGTGCTTTTTCTTCTGATATCCTGCTGGGGAGTGGAGCCAGCAGCCCCGATGGAGAAAGCCTGACATTTAGGATGAACACATGTTTGTTCCTCTTTACCTTTGAAAGAGGGAAGAAAGGGTAGGTGAGGAATTCTGTTTTGCACTCTGCGTCCTCACCAGATTCTGTTCCTTATAGTTCATTAGGAAGGTGCCAGCAGAGCTGCCAGACACGTGTGTTTAACAGTCCGGGTAAGAAACTGTCTTGGGAGAATGAGATTCTAAGTATAAGAGCTTTCACAGTAGCACTTAGAAAATTCTTTGATGTATGCATGGTTTCTGTATTACTTTTTCGTGGAGATTATCACAGGCCTCAAGAGAAACCTTGATCTTATCTGTACCCCTAAAGCAAACAATACATTATATGTTAATAAGATAAAAAAAAGAGAAACCTTCATCTTTATTTTACTTTATTTATTTATTTGAAAGGGAGAGACAGCGAGAGAGGGAACACAAGAAGGGAGTGGGAGAGGCTTGGAGAGTGCGGGGCTCGATCCCAGGATCCTGGGATCATGACCTAAGCTGAAGGCAGACGCTTAACGACTGAGCCACCCAGGAGCCCCTTTATTTTACTTTAATTCAGCAGCATTTCTTTTCTTTTTTTTTTTTAAGAAGATTTATTTATTTATTTGACAGATCACAAGCAGGCAGAGAGGCAGACAGAGAGGAGGAAGCAGGCTCCCCGCGGAGCAGGGAGCCTGATGCGGGGCTTAATCCCAGGACCCTGAGATCATGACATGAGCCGGAGGCAGAGGCTTTAACCCACTGAACCACCCAGGTACCCCTCAGCAGCATTTCTAATGGAGGACGTATCCTTCCCCATTGTCTTTGTTGTGATTTGTGGTATAGCTGACCCCTTCAGGTCCAGAATCTCTCATTTTGAGTGTTAAATACTCCAATTGAGGCTGAGAATTGTTTTTATCCTCAAGGTGAGCAAAGACAGTGAAGCCCCATTCCAGATTAAATCCAGGTGGTACTGTAGCTGGGAACTTGAATTTGGCAAATGCTTCAGGAATGGGCATGGCCTGGGCTCCCAGGCCCCCACTGGCCCTTGCAGTGTCTCAAGGTGACCTGCAGAATCTTCTTGACTCCTCTCCCCATTTCTCCTGAAGCAGAGTTGATCGATTTTGTACAGGAAAGGAAGGCAAGCAGAATGTCCTGGCAAATTATGTCCTTGTTCTTGCAGAAGTCCCTGAGACTTTTCATGCTTTTCAGCTTTGTGCTAAATCACATTTCAATAAGGATTAGGCTGTTACACATAATTCAGTGGTTCTCACAGAGGTAGGAAAGTGATTTTGAGTTCTGAGCGGACATTTGGAGACTGCCTGGACACATTTGTGGTTGGTACAATCTGCAGGGTGTGTTGGCATCAAAAGAGTTGAGGCCAGAGATGTTGCCAACATCCCTCAGGGCACAGAGCCAGCCCCCCAACAAAGAAGGAGCCAGTCCCAGATCAGAGGTGCCCAGGTTGAGAAACCCCAGTATGAACCCAAACCAGTTTGGTCAGCAAACCCACATGTTTGGGATTCTACCCAAGTTGGGACCCTTGCTATGTACATACCTGTGGACTCCTGATTTTTTATATTCACAATTGAATTCTTTCACCAATACTGATTGAATGTCCCGCATATTCTGGGTACTGTTCTTAGCTCTGAGGACACAGCAGTGAACAGGACCAGGCCCCCTGCCTGCATGGAGCCCTCAGTCTGCAGGGAGCCCCTTTCTCCAGTGGGGACACATTCTCTGCCTGTTGCTTTGTTACCTCTGCACACTCCTTTTAGCCAGATTTCTCTGACCGTCGTCTTCTCTTCCTGGGCTGGGCACAGACTGGAGGCTGCGTGTATGCAGAACGTGAAGAATTGTTCAGAAGCCTTCTCTTGAGGACTGGAGGCTGTGGACACTGGCGGGAGGGATGTGGATTTTTGAGCCAGACAGAAGCTGGCTCAAATCTTGGCTCTGCTTGTTAAGAAGCTGTGTGCCCTTGAATCTCTTTGTGTTTCACTTTTTTCCTCTGTAAAGTGGGGCTAATAGTCCTATCTTGATAACTGATCACCAAGACTTGGGTAGAGTGTGTCTGGGATTCAGAAAGGACAGTCCTGCAGTCTCTGTGCTTTGCTGGTCTTCCGGGGGGGTGGGGGTGGGCATGGCCGAGGAGCACTCTCTCAGGTGAGAAGTAGTCTTTCTTCCTTTATGCTTATCGAGTGCCTTCTTGGGGCTGGCACTCTGCTAGATGCTGGGGAAGCGGAGATCAAATAGGCAGACGTGCTCCCTGTCACCCATGGTGCATACATTCTAGTGCTGAAGATAGAGGGTGAATAAGTAAACAACCAAATCCACGATCTAAGCCCAAGTTCTCGGCTAAGATGGAAGAAAATGTGTGCAGGGATAAGGTATGGAGGCACCAACTTTGGGTTGAGCATTTAGAGAATGCTTGTTGGAAGTCTTCTAATGCAGGAAGAAATGACTTTTCAGCTGGATCTGAAGGAGGAGCCACCCAAGGCAAGAGACAAGAGAAGAACATTCCTGGTAGAGGGAACAGAAGGCGGGAAGGCCTAGAGGTTAGGAAGAGATAGGCACATTCCAGGTACTGAAAGAAGGCTGATGAGACCAGAATGTTTTTGATAAGGAGGGGACTGGAGGAGAACAAGCCAGGGTTTTGGCAGGGGTAAGTCTTGCTGGGCTAGTGGGCATGATAAGGAATTTTGCCTTAGGATAAATTAAAAGCAAACCAAAGATAGTACAGGATATGGATGGTCTAGCCCTTGCAGTATATGTGAATTTGCAATTTCCTTGTGCCATCTGCCCAGCTGTGTGGCCCCAGTCTCAGTTTTCATCCTGTTTGTGGGGGCTGCCTTGAAGCTCATGTTCATTACATGTTGAGCTCAGTAACTCAAGGGAGGCTGTCTTTCTCCCAGGCTCATCCTAATCAATAGGCAGTCCGTCCATCCTCAGCAAAATGGGAACTCAGAGATTCACAGAGCCAACCAGAATCCCCTCCTGCTTCTCAAAGGCATATGTTAGTTTTCTGTTACTGGGTAGCAAATTACCACAAGCTTAGTGGTGGTCAGTGGTACTCATCACCAAGCAAGCGCAAATCAAAACCACAATGAGCGATCACCTCGCACCTGTTAGGACAGGTGTTCCCAAGAAGATACTGACAAAGTTGTGGAAAAAAGGAACCTGGGTGTACTGTTGATGGGAATGTAAATTGATACAGCCGTTATGGAAAACAGCATGGAGGTTCTTCAGAAAATTAAAACTAGGACTCCCAGACGATCCAGCCATTCAGCTTCTGGGTATTTATGAAAAGGAAATCGGTGTCTTAAGGAGATATCTCTGCTTCCTTATCACTGAAGTGTCATTCACAGTAGCCAAGATGAAAACAACCTAGGTGTCTGTTGATGGATGAATGAATAAAGAAAATGTGACACGATGGAATATTATTCAGCCATAAAAAGAATGAAATCCTGCCTTTGTTAACAACATAGATCAACCAGGACCTTATGCTAAAAAAGATAAGCCAGACACAGAAGAACAATGCTGATTTTATTTGCAATGCAATATGACCAGCTACAAAAACATGAATTCCTCGTAGACTCCGTTGCAGCTGGTGACCATGGGACACAGGCTTGGCCAGCGGGACAGAAACAGAGTCCTGCTGGGACTTCTGGGGAAGTTTTGACTTCCTGACATAGTTTACACTGAAGGCAACCTCGAGGCAGGTTCTAGTGTGGGTGGTTTTATGGAGAGGTGATGCCAGCAAACACTGGTAGGGGAGTGGGAAGGTGGGGCCAGGGAAGAGAAGACCCAGTCATCAAGCCCATCACCCTTGCGGGCTGCGCTGGGAGACAGTGTAGACCGTGTATCTGAGAGTTACCCACTCAAGGGCTAAGGGGGCTGGGATATGATTTACCCACCAGCTTCTACTGGTTTTGGTGGAAGGCTGTTTGCTGGGGCTGTTAATCTCATAACATTTCCAGCTGCCCTGTACAGGCTGAGCAGGCTGTAGGGGCCAGAGAAAAGAGTCACATGTTGGGCCTTTAGATGTCAGGCCAGAGAGAGGAAAGGGGGTGCCTGAAGGGAACGGGGCAGAGCAGGGACAACATCTGGTCCGTGTGCTGCCCAGAGGGTGACAGGCACCTCCCGTCTGGCAGGGGGCTTGCCGAGCTTTCACACGTGTAGCCCGCCCTCACCTCTCCCACCTCTCCAGCCCTCAAATGCTACGGGAGGAGAAGGTAAGCGAGGGCATGGGAGAGTTGGTCTTGTGGGCACTTGGACGTGTGGAATGGTGTCTGCCTCTGGCCTGGAGGGGCCTGAAGGCAGGTGCGTGCCTGAGGAGCCCGAATGGCAGGAGGTTGAGAGGAGAGAGTGCAGAGGAAGCTGCCCACATTCGCTCAGCTGGGGACTGCAATACACACTTCCCCGAGGATTAAGCTGGTACTGAATAAGGTAGTTGTGTGTGTGTCCCACTGGGAGGTCAGCCAGGGCAGGGGATCCTAGGGGAGTCACCCTAGGGTGAGAGTTGGGAGAGCATCATAGCGTTAGGCCAGGGAATCACAAGGCCCCTTAGGAAATGATGCCATTTCAGAGGTCTTTAGGGGAGGGGATGGGAGCCTTCTCTCTCTGAACTCTCTTTTCCTCCTGGAGCCAGTCTGAGCTTCAGTCTCTCCTAATCATTAGCAGAACCTTGGATGAGACATCCAGTTTCAAATTTACTTTTCTCCCCCATCTATTTTAATGAAATTTCTTGTTCATTTTTACATGTACTTGGTACCATGTGTCCAAATATGAAAGCTTGGGATGTTCTGCTCCCGTGAAGGGAAAACGGCAGGACTGAGCCTTGTTTCCCTTTGCCTTAATGAGTAATTGCTTTAGCAACATTGAAAGTATGATTCAGTAGTTCTTTGCTGGAACTAATTGAAATGAGAATGGATTCTGGCCTTGACATTTTCCCTTTCCCTTTCTTCCTCCCCCCCCACCGCTCTTTATTCCATTTTGATTTTGTAAACTTCTCTCTCTGTCCTGGATCATTCATAGGAGGTTCCTTTGGAATTGCAATTCAGATAAGGCGTCAGCTCTACTTATTAATAATGGGATGTCTGTTCATTAATAGTTAAGAAAGAGTCAGTCCCTTATCAACAAATAAGCAAACCGAAGGCTGTCTCTGCACCTGCCTTTGCTTTTCAGCCTGAGCTGAATGTGAGTCTCTGGGTTAGATTACTGTATCTGTTTTTATTTGGGAGTATAATTTGTGGAATGAACTTGGGCTAGTCAGGAGAAGCTAAAGCATTTATGCAATGTATTTCTTTTTTTTAAAGTAAATCAATAATTTCAGTTCTATGAAAAATGTGGCAACATTATTAGAATGCTTGGTGATTTTGTTGGTGAGTGTAAGTTGATAGAATCCCTTTGGGGGGCAATTTGGAAAAATCTATTAAAAGCACATGGACCCTCCTTGGACGCTCCGTCCCACTTCTGGGAGCTTTTGCTATAGATATATTCCGAAATGAGCACAAATAGGGATGTTGAAAGTTCAATGCAGTGTTTTCTTTTTGGTAGATGTTAAAAAAAAACACACACCACAAACCCTAAGTATTCATCAGTAAGAGCCAGCTTATGAAGTATAGGAGCATTAGGGGAATGTTAAATAATGTGTGGTATTTCTAGATTCTGTGAAGGAATGACCTTGAGTGAGAAGTGAGAAGAACTAAGAAAACAGAATGATGTGTATACTATGCTCCTTTCTGTATGAAAAGAAAGAGATACGCACCCCCACACGCCCACGCACCTCATCTCTGCATGTCTATAGAAGGAGGAGTGGACAGAGGCACTGACCTGCTCCCCCGCAGGTGTGGGAAGAAGCCCACCCAATATCCTTTTGTACTCCTGCATTTTAGTATTTTTCTTCCATGTATACCTATCACCTATTGAAAAAAATTCGTATCTGGGTAATTTACTTATTACAACCCTAGTTATTTTAGACTTTGCTTCTGGCACAGGAATTCATAGCCCAGGGCTCCTGAGTGGGTTTACAGATGAGCTTTAAGGGGAGGGCTTCCAGAACCGTCTACATACCTGTGAATGTCTAGGTGCATTTTCAGGAGATGGGACCCATCGTTTTTGTCAGGTCTCAGGGTGGTCCGGGGTCTGCAGGAGGTTAAGAACTGCTGCTTTAGAGAGAGAGAAAAGCTTAATCCATGGCAAGCAGGCTGAGTTCGTACAAGCTGACAGCCCCAGTTCTGGCTTGCTCTGGGACGCTTGGCAGATCAGTTCAATCTTGCTGAGCCTAGTTTTAGCCAGCTTTGTCCAGAAATTAATGCTGAGTGGGAAGTGTCCTCAGTACTTGCTGTTGACTGACTTCTTAGCTCTGGCCTTGTGTTCAAGGCTGTCCTGGATCCAGGGTGCAGTTTAACTGCCAAGCTATTAAGGGGAGTATGGTGTAGAGGACCAGCACACACCAGCTTTGGCATTAGATGGGAGTCCAGACCAATGCCTGGAATTTTTCATTATGAACAATAAAAAAAAGAACAGGCTGGTTGACTTATTGACCCAGGAAGGGGCAACACCATCCTTCTACTTGCTCAAGACAAAGACCTCAGAATCAGTTCCAACTCCTTTTTCTCTCTTATCCCACATTACCAAATCTTGCTGATTTTACTTTGAAAATATATTACTATTGATTATTGACTACTTTGGACCCTTTGACCATTCCTTGAATGTTTTGGGGATTCTCCTGCCTCAGGACCTTTGCACTGGCTGTTTGGTGGTTTCCTGGAACACTCCAGGCATTCCTGTAGCTCACTTCATGATCAACTTTAGCCCCTTGCTAAAATGTTACCTCAGTGTGATCTTGTTAGATCTTGACCATCTTGTTAAAGTTTTAATCCCATCACTTACTGGAAACTTAGATTCTTCTTATCTTGCTCTGTTTTTGTTTTTTTTTCCTCTATAGCATCCATTACTGTCTGACATGCTCTGTGGGTTGCCTGTTTATTTATAGGCTGTCTTCCCCAAGTAGAACGTAAGGGCAATGAAGGCAGAGATTTGTGTGCCCGGGACACTGAGGAGCTCAACAAACGTTTATTCAGTACATGAATGCCAGGTGCTGAGCTAAGTGTTTTGTGTTCATTAACTTATTTAATCATCACAACTGTGAAGGATGTGCTGTTACTATTTCTATTTTATATGTGAGGAAACTGAGGCCCAGAAAGCTTAAATCATTTGCTTAAGATCATTTATTTAGGGGCACCTGGGTGGCTCAGGTCATGATCCCAGGGTCGTGGGATTGAGCCCCGCATCGGGCTCTCTTCTCAGCAGGGACCCTGCTTCTTCCTCTCTCTCTGCCTGCCTCTCTTGCCTGCCTGTGATCTCTGTCAAATAAATAAAATCTTAAAAAAAAAAAGATCATATATTTAAAAAGTGGCAGAGGGGCGCCTGGGTGCCTCTGTTGGTTAAGCATCTGACTCTTGGTTTCGGGTTGTAATCTCGGTTGTGAGATGGAGTCCTTTGTCAGGCTCTCCCCTCGGTGCGGAGTCTGTTTGGGAATCTCCGTCTCCCTCTGGCCTCCCTCATTTAGCACTCTTTGCCTCTCTCTCTCAAACAAACAAGCAAACAAATAAAATCTTAAAAAAAAAAAAGTGGCAGAGCTGCAAATGGAAGTAGGCACTCTGGCTACCGATCCAGTTGGGGTGCAGAGAATGGAGGTGGCTTGCCCAGGGGCGAGTAGAGAGTTTGTAAAGCTACGTGCCTCAGGCTTTATGGCTATGAATTTGCTCATGCTCTGTAACTACACAAATCCCTGGGTGTAGCTGGTACAAAATCACTGATCATAAGAAATGAAACCTTCCAATTACAACTATATATATTTTTTAAATTTTTTTAAAAGATTTTATTTATTTATTTGAGAGAGAGGCAGTGAGAGAGCATGAGCGAGGAGAAGGTCAGAGGGAGAAGCAGACTCCCCGTGGAGCTGGGAGCCTGATGCGGGACTCGATCCTGGGTCTCCGGGATCATGACCTGAGCCGAAGGCAGTCGTCCAACCAACTGAGCCACCCAAGCGTCCCCAATTACAACTATATTGATAGCAATTTTATATTTTGCATTTAAAAAAAAGATTTTATTTATTTATTTGACAGAGAGCTCACAAGTAGGCAGAGAGGCAGGCAGAGAGAGGAGGAAGCAGGCTCCCCGCTGAGCAGAGAGCCCGATGCGGGCCTCGATCCCAGGACCCTGAGACCATGACCTGAGCTGAAGGCAGTGGCTTAACCCACTGAGCCACCTAGGCACCAGCTTTCGGTTGGTGTTTTGGCTTTCAGGAGCTCATCTTTTGCTTTCAAGGGGAGAGAAACTGCCTATAGGAATCTTTGTCCTGGAACAGCTCTCATAATGTCTTCCTCAGGCCACATGATTGAGCCTGAAAATTCTCACCAGATTTTAAACAGGCATCGGGACAAATATTGAACCAAATAGTAAATCAGTTTCAACAGATTTGGAGCAGCAGGTTCTTTGAAGAAATTTTTCATTTCCATTCCATAAGAGTTCCTCCCCCCCCCCCAGCAAGGCAGTGAATATTACATCAAGGCACAGATCTCCTCATAAAAAAACGAAGATTTTCTTTTTGAGTGTATGTGATGAAAACGTTCAGCTTTGAAAGGGCTTCTTTGGCAAAATCCTTGCTACAGATACGTAAATGAATCAATAGATTTACAAACAAATGCAAGTCCCTTAGGCCACGATAAGATGCGTTTTTGGAAAGAATTCACTTCTGTAGTGTTTTTGAAAACATCAGTATGCCTGTTCAGTGCTGCAGAGGCAAACTGATTATATGGACGAATTAATAATCCTGCAATAAACGAGTATTTTTTGGGCATATACAAATATGTTGAGCCAACGACTTTTGTTGATATATTTTTTCAGGTAATAGAATAGCTTTATGACCCAGGTACTATTATTATCTGAATTGGACAGTTGGGGCACGCCGATTTCCTGTGTGCGCCTCTCCGTATCCTCCTTACAACACTACCGTGGTAGGATGATCTGTGGGGCTGCTTCAGCTGTGCTCTTGTCCCCTGGATTCCAGTTAGGTTTGTCCAGTGGGAGCCATCAGGAGATTGAAAGTCAAGGCATAATATTATAGGAGGGGCCGGCTGGGCTTCCTGCCTGAAGCCCCAGCTCCTGGCAAGTGGTCCCGTCCTTTAGCTTCAGGTCTCACCAGATTCTGGCCCCACTGCTTTCCTTCACCCTTTACGGCCCAGGCTGATGATGGCTTTTTGCTGTTGCCAGCTCTGGGGTTGTTCCCCAACCCTTGTTGGTTTCTCTTTAATGGTGTCTTTTGAGTGTGCCCTTTATTTCGTAACTGGACCTTGAGTGCCACACAAGGGGGCATTAGCACAGAAGGGTTAGGAGAATCGGTCATGGTTACCCAGCCCAGTAGAAGGTCAAGGGTGGATAAGAACACAAGCAGTTTGATTTAAGAGTTAAATTGAGGGGGGCGCCTGGGTGGCTCAGTGGGTTAAAGCCTCTGCCTTCGGCTCAGGTCATGATCCCAGGGTCCTGGGATCGAGCCCCGCATAGGGCTCTCTGCTCAGCAGGGAGCCTGCTTCCTCCTGCCTCTCTGCCTACTTGTGATTTCTGTCTGTTAAATAAATAAATAAATCTTAAAAAAAAAAGAGTTAAACAGAGGTTTCACTAAAACCTGAAACTGAAGCAAATGCAGAAACTAGAATTCTTTTCCTCAAAGAATTTTGAAACCAACTTAATAAAATATCCTTGATTTAAGAGGCCAGTGTTTAAATGTAGAGTGGTCACATATTCCTTTTCTTAAAATAGTTTTGCAAACCATGAGAAAGAAGAAAAAAATGGTGAGAAAACAGGGAGAGTAGCTACTCCTGTAAAAGAAAAACATAAAAGCACAATGTTTTCTCATTTCTTTCTGAAATAGAAAGCTCAAGTATCAGATTGCCGTGTTTAAAATTGCCTTCCTCAGAGGTGACGCACAGGTCTGCAGTCATCTCCAGGGGGTAGGGGGGCAGGATGGGAATGGAATGGGGCATTAGCTGTAACTGTAATGTTTTACTAATGAACACAGTTGAAGCTAATAGGGCAAAATGTTAAATTCTGTCAAATTTGTAGGGTCGGTACATTATCCGTTGTGTAATTTTTTGCACATAGAACAGATTTCATAATTACAAAATGTCCAGGAAGAAACCTTTCCTAAGGCACAGGACTTTTGGCAGAACAGTTGGCAGCAGACCAGTGGTTCTCAACGTTCTCTGCGTCTTCTAGTACGTGAGGGATGCCAGCCACTTGCACGAGCCTCTCCCAGGGCTGTCACCAGATGGTGGCATGTTGTGGTCAGGATTGGCAAAGCTGTGTTGAGGTAATAAGCAACTACAAAATTTCAGTGGCTTAACACCATACAAGGTGACTTCTGTCTGGCTGCACATGTCCTGCACAAGTGGATGGTGGCTTCTTACAGCTGCTGATGAGTCAGGCTGGGAGTCTTCCCAGTGCTGGAGCTCCACCCCCTGGAGCTCTTACATGCTTTGGCTTCAAAGGGACACATGGCGCTTCTGCTCTTAGGTCACTGGGCAGAACTAGTCATATTGCTCCAACCTACTGCCGGGGGCGGGGGTAGGAAATGTGAAAAAACACATGGGTATTTGGTGGGGAATGAAGGCCTCTGCCACATCACAAAAACAAGGGAGCCTGGATTTGTGCTTTATTTTAGGGGCTCTAGCTGTAACATCATTCCTCCTGTTCCCTTTTGAGGTAGCATTTTTGAATATAAGTGAGGAGAGGACATATTCTTGAAAGAAAAATCTTGCATCTGATGTACCTTGGGAAAACTTGGAAATCAGTCACAAACTTTGGAGCTATTACTTGTGATCCACCTCACAACTGATCAAGACACATTTGTGCATCTGCCTTACGCATTGAGAACTGTTAAACTGTTGTACTATGCTGTGTGCATGAACCATGTGAAGGGTAAAACCTACAAATGTTGATTCTGAGAAGTGTTCATCTTTTGTCCATCCATACACCCACCCATCCATCCACCAACCCATCCATCCATCCATCCATCCACCCACCTACCTATCCACCCGTCCATCCATCCACCCACACACCTACCTATCCGTCCGTCCATCCATCCATCCGTCCATCCATCTATCCAGCCAGCTCTGGCCAGCCAGCCAGCTAGCCAAGAAATATCCACTGGATGTCTATTATATGGCAGGCATTACATGTTAGATAAAAGAGATGTGAAAGTTAAAAAGACAGACATTGCTCCTGTCCTCTTGGAACTTGTAGCCTATTGAAGCAAAGGAAGATAACGCTAAAAATATCACAAGTAATTATGTGATAACAGTTGTGGCAGTTATTAAAGAAAACAGTAGGGCATGAGGAAAAGGGACAGCAGTGGACTTTCTCCCTAATAACTGCTTCTCCCCAGTGCATATATATATATATATTTTTTTTTTGATATTAAATTTAATGATTTGATATTAATTATCAGAATTCCTAGAAGTGGGAGCTACCTTAATAATGAAGATAATTCTCTTGGAGACTGTGGAAATTAGTGGTGTTTAATATTTGTATTTTTTTCAAAAAAATTTTATTCACTTATTTGTCAGAGAGCGCGCACAAGCAGACAGAGTGGCAGGCAGAGGGGGAGAGAGAAGCAGGCCCCCTGCCGAGCAAGGAGCCCGATGTGGGACTCAATCCCAGGACCCCGGGTCATGACCTGAGCCCAAGGCAGCGGCTTAACTGACTGAGCCACCCAGGCGTCCCTAACATTTGTATCTTATTTTTTAAATTGACCTATCGATTCTGTGAGAAATCTTTATTTTCAGGTAGTGCCTCAAATGTTAATATTAGGTAAACAGGAAAGTAAAGATTAAGTAAGCAAAAAATTTCTTTGCAAATGCCAGACAACACAAGGATTTTGTTTTTGTTTTTTGTTTTTACCACCAGCTTCCAGACTTGGGAATAGCTGGGAGGCCATTCATTAAGTAGAACACAAAAATTAAACCTGAGCCAGACCCTGGTTTAAGCAGTCTGAAAACCTTAACGCATTAATTCCTCGTGAGGTGGGCACCATTATTATCCCCGGTTTACAGGAGATGAAACAGAAACAGAGAGACCAAGAAACTTTCCCAGGGTCACAGAGCCAGAATACCTGCTTCCACTGAAATCTTTTTAGTTTGTTTTATGGTATTCTCACACTGACTTGTTTGGGTTTCAGTACCCAGACATGAGTAGGAGCCTACTTAGTGCCAAGCACTGTGCCTTGGAGACTGAGCCCTTGGAAGGCAGCTGGTGTCAGGTCTTACTCATCCTCGTACCTGCTGTAGCGCTCAGCCCACCGTAGGTCCAAAGAAGTGTTTGT
This sequence comes from Mellivora capensis, assembly GCA_004024625.1. Classification (NCBI taxonomy): domain Eukaryota; kingdom Metazoa; phylum Chordata; class Mammalia; order Carnivora; family Mustelidae; genus Mellivora; species Mellivora capensis. The sequence goes on from PISX010007879.1 coordinate 32,438, forward strand.
CAGACTCACAGGTGGGGACTCCTTACTACTGGCTTCAGAGGAGTTCTCCCTGGTCAGATTGCCGGCCCCCTTACTTGTATCTGATGTTTGAAATAAAGCCTTTTTAGAAATGGGCCTGTCACCAAAAGCCCCGGGATCAGCACCCCCTCCTCAAGCGCGTGTCCCATTATTCTGGTGAGTCTAACCAGGAAGCTATTTTATTTTTTCTTTTTCTGGAACACATGAAGCTCTTGTAATTAGGAGATACAATTGGAACTCGGCAGAGAGGGCCATCGTGAAGCTGCATCCCAAGGGAGTAATCCAGCATGAGTAAGAGAAGGTCTCCAAAGGGCTGAACAGGTAGAAATGTCCCCAAACAACATGTCCTCTGATCAGTGGAATGTCTGGGGCTCAAAAAGTCACTGTCCTTTCAAAAGCTTAAATGCTCAATCCACTCTACACCATGCAGTGAAATTACCTCAAGCTTATAGGTTGTTGAAATTAGCTGATTAAAGTAATCCACGTAACAATTTATGAACCACATTCTGGCTGCATACTTTAATGAAAGCTGCCCTCCGTTCGGCTGCAGAAACAGCTGTGTTTCCCAGCAGTGCTTTGCTTTCACTTGTGCATTTTGCTTAATGACTGTTGAACAGATTCAGTCTGGTGCTGACCTCTGGATTATGACCAAGTCCTAGAAACTGAGGGGCGGGGGTGGGGAGTAGAATGCGCTGCGGATGTTACAGGGGCAAGCTAGGGAAGAATGACAAAAAAAAAGATAACCGAAGAAACATTTGCAGGCTGGCATTTGCTAAGAAATTATTTTGTTTGTTTAATCAAGTGTTTGTTGATTTAAAAAAAGCAGAGGAGAAGAAAAGGAAATTATCATTCACCATCTGCCAGAAAGAGGGCGCTAGGCATTTGGACACAAATGAGATTTTATCTAGTTGGGTGAAAGGGGAAGATGTCTTGAGTGGGGAAGGATCAGAGATGTGTTTTGTGAGGGGGTTTGGGGCTCAGTGCTAGGAGAGAGGATCCACTGTGCTGGTAGTGGCTTTCACATAGGGAAGGAGGAAGCACAGGGAGACAGCGGACTGAAGCCTGGAGGCAAACATCTCTTGCTGCTTCTCTGGCTGCTGTGTCGTGGGTGGTGGAATAATGCCCAGAATGATGGTGGGGAATGGGAAGACCACTATGCTTGTGTTTTCACAGCATGCCATCAGGAGCTGACATTATTCAAGTTACTTGGTTAGAATAGACTCATCAGATAATTCGGGGGCTGGAATGAATCATCAGCACCCCCTCTCCACCCCCAAACACACCATGGTTGCTTTTTTCCATTAGTATTTTTTGTTGTTCTCTTGGAAGTACTAGATGTTTTTAAAAGACTTTTCAGAAATAAAGTGAAGCAGAAAAAATATCCAAGTTCCACCATGGAAACACTAACATGCTAACATTTTGGTATATTCTAAATATCGACTGCTTAATTTTATACAGGCAGAACCATAATATATATGGCTTATTTGGTGTCCTTATTTTTCACTTAAATTAGGTCATAAAAATTTCTAACCTCTCATACTTTAGGACCATTAGTTCTAGAGGGAGATAATATTCACCCAGTGCATGTATGAGAATTGACCTTATTATTCCTTTCCCTGTTTCGGGTAGATGAGTTGTCCCCTGTTTTCCCCCCTCAACTAAAACAACTCTTGGGAATATAATCTTGTGCATTTTCTCTTAAACTCCTGGGGTTTTGATTCCACCCATCAAGTGGCAGAGTTAACAGAGAGAAAATGAGCAAATAGGAAGTCCGTTAAACAGAAAGATGAGCCAACTGGGATTGAGATGGGCAGGCACTGAGGAACACCCAGCGTCTGTGTTCAGTATTTTTTATTTGCCCTTCCAGAGCCCCCTCCATCCGTATCCACCTTGCTTTCTATCATCAATGGCTCTTTTCCCCTCTGGTTTCAGGTTGGGTGTGACCAGTAAAAATCCACAGCAGAGAACTGGAGGGAGGGATGAGAGTGAGGAATGAGGTCAGAATGTCTGTTCCCCTGGCTCTTGCCCTGCAGGTTTGACTTGGGATGGCTGCATTCCTTGGCTCAAGAATATGGTTCCAGGTGGGCATTGGGCAGCTGTCTCCACATGGAACTCTCCTTCCAGGTTGTGATAACTGTTCTTTCCTCATGTTCCTTGAGGCTTAAAGGGGTATCTATATATTCCCTTTAGAGCTGGGGCATTTCCTAACACTTGTGACTTCCCTAACCTTTGCACGTGGGCCTTTTATTAATACTTCTTGAAATCACCCAACTTGAGTATGCCTGGATCCTGATGGATATGATATCCTTATCTTTAGTTTTTTTTTTTTAAGATTTCATTTATTTATTTGACAGAGACACACAGAGAGAGAGAGAGAGAGAGAGAGAGATATCACAAGAAGGCAGAGAGGCAGGCAGAGAGAGAGGGAAGCGGGCTTCCTGCTTAGCAGAGAGCCCGTTTCGGGGCTTGATCCCAGGACCCTGAGATCATGACCTGAGCTGAAGGCAGAGGCTCAACCCACTGAGCCAACCAGGCGCCCTCCTTATCTTTAGTTTTGATGAAAATTCTCCCCCCAAAGCCCTGTTGCTTTATAAATGGCATAACTTTCTTTTGTGACATTTCAGTGTTTTAATTTCTTCTTTTCCTGTGCAGCTGCACTCATTGAAAGCTAGTGCTGGCTGAGCAAGCAATAAGTTTCAGAGGAAGCATTTCTCTTGCAGCCACTTAATTAGAAAAGAATCTTTTTTTTTTTTTTTTTTCCATAGTGAGCCAGCCCCAGTGGAAATACGTTTTCCTGTCTTTGTATTTGTGTGAAAGAATGAGCAGAACTCCTTGGGGAAGGGAACGTTGCCGCTTTCCGTGACTGTGGGAGGTTGTACTCGGCTGGGACTGGGGAGTCACACCTACCCCAGTAAAGCAGTTGTTTTGATCGGTGTCCTGGCTGCCAGATGCTGTGCTAAGCCAGTCACAGACATTTATCTCCATTGATCTACACAGTGAGTTTGTGAAGGCAGTGACATTATTTCCCCCATTCTACAGGTATCTAATGTTGTTAGTAATAATCTAGGCGATCTTCTTGATGAGATTTCCTATCAAAGAGCATGCCTTCTGTACCAACAAGGCAGAAAGATCCCAAGCCTGAATTTGTCTTCTGGTCATCCTGATAGTCCCCAGTGTCTTTCCAAAGAGGTGGGAGTCTCTCCACTGTAGGACGCTGCTTAGAGTGTCTCCTATGGAGAGGGTGTTCAGTTTCCTCTTGTCTATCTTGATTTTTTCCCCTCTACTCTTGGTCCTAAATAGAGAACTTGGCTTTTGCCTTCTTTTTCTTGCTGCCCCTTTGCCCTTGGAGACACAGACGGGCACTGTGGTGTCTGTGAAGATTAACAAGGTGGTACTTGCCTTCATACTTTAGATATGCATTTGTTCCTCGTTTAACCATATGGTCTCCCATCAGCCTATCCCTTTGTCTCCCTCCACCCAAGTAGCTGTCTCTCTGAATCTTGTATGCCTTGTCATTGCTTCCTTTCTTTATATGCAGTTTTGTTACACTTGTATGTACTCTTAAGATGTATATTGTAAATTTTAGTAGTTTTTAATTTTACAAAAAGGGTATCATGCCTTATGCAGTCTTTTTGGACTTTTTTCATTCACTTATTCCATGCTTTGTGTGTATTACTTCCTGTTGCTGCAATGGACACATACCTTACTTTTTTTTTTTTAAGATTTTATTTATTTATTTGACAGACTGAGATCACAAGTAGGCAGAGAGGCAGGCAGAGAGGCAGGCAGAGAGAGAGAGAGAGAGAGAGAGGAGGAAGCAGGCTCCTCATTGAGCAGAGAGCCCGATGTGGGGCTCGATCCCAGGACCCCGAGATCATGACCTGAGCCGAAGGCAGAGGCTTAACCCACTGAGCCCCCCAGGCGCCCCATACCTTACTTTCAGCTGCTGTCTCATTGCGCGAGTACGCCCGAGTTGACTCATTCACTGTCCCGGGTGGCCAGTTATTTGGGTTGCTTCCAGGTTTTTTCTTCTGAGAACAGAGCTGGCTTTCGTACATTAATCTTTTATTCGGTCACCTTGTTAACCACTCATATCCCATTTCAAAATCTTTGCAAGTGTGAGTCTTGCAGTCTTGAGTGGGTGTTTTAAGACTGCTTTCAGCCAGGGCACTGGTGTGATGTGGTGGTTGTGGTCAGAGCGTGTGTGAAGGTGGTCTTCCCTGCTAATGTGGTTGTCAGTTGAGTGATGAGTGTCGCTGTTACCGCAGGTCTAGCTGCCATTTAGAAATGTCTTCAAAACAACACTCCAGTAATTTGGCATCAGAGGGAACAGTTGTGAGACCCGCGGAGAGGCCTGGACAGAGAGCAGCAGGTATGCGTTTCTCCGAGGCGGAGCCGGCGTCTGCTGTTGGTGGTGACACAGCTTCGTGCAGAACAGTGAGCAAAGCGCATTATAGGCCTGGAGAAAGGAGGCCGGACTCAACTGATGGCGCTGTGTGAAGTTTTGTGACCAGCGTATGCGTGAAAGGTTTTAGTCCGGGGCCTCACCCTTGCCGTTGCTCCTGCCCAGATTGCTCTTCCCTGGGTTACTCACTGCGCGACTCCTTTCCTCGTTTCCTTCCGGTCTGAGCTCGTGGGTCACCTTCTCGGTGAGTGACCCGACCTCGCTGTCTCAGACTGCAGTGCACACGGGCCCTACTCAGACCCTTCTCCTCTCGTCTCTTCTTACTATTGGATGTAGAATATGTTCTATCCTATTTTTTTGTTTATTGTCTGTCCCCCACTAGGGTTTCGTTGGTGGTTCACTGCTTCGTGTTGGGCACTGATGCTAGTGCCCGCCCTGGAGGAGCAGGTCCCTCCAGCGGAGGAACCCTTGGGTGTCTTCCATGCCCTGAGGCAGTGGCCTTGGGAGGCTTGTGGTCTGAGTGTCTGAGACGACTTGCTGCAGAGTCACCAACAATGTTGCTTCTGCTTGACAATGACCGGTAGCTTCCCGGGTGATCCTGGAGGGCTCTTGACTGCCCTCCATCTGCTTCTTCTTTTTTTACATTTATTAAAAAAATATTTTTATTTATTTGTGAGAGAGAGAGAGAGAGGGAAAGAGTGCACACATGCACAAGCAAGGGGAGTGGCAGGCAGAGGAAGAAGCAGGCACCTGCTGAGCAGGGAGCCCGATGTGGGACTCGATCCCAGGACCCTGGGACCACGACCCGGGCTGAAGGCAGCCACTTAACCGACTGAGCCACCCAGGTGCCCCCATCCTGTGGCATCTGTATTGATGAGAACTAACACACCGAGTTCACACCAGTAGAGCCCGGTGTGCAAGTCCTTCTGGACTCTGTGCATGGGCACATTTGCAGATGGCAAGACCACGTGGGAAGAGACGGTTCGGCCTTGTTCTTTACCATCGGGACAGAGAAATGGAATTCTACTGAGATGGGTCAGATTTGGTTTTCAGGCCCAAGACTGTATTGACTCTCCCTGTGGGTGGCGGCTGTGGGCTTGGGGATCCGTTCCAGAACCGTAGGGGCTTTGCCTTCCCGGGACTCAAGTTGGTTGTGTCTTCTTCATTCTCTGGGTGAATGAGAACAATTGTCAAGATCCTTCCCCTGGCTTATTGACAGGGTCCCTCTGCTTCTCTTGTCTGCTTTCCCAGGGCTTCCCAGCTGGAGAGGGTCTTTTTGTTCGTAAAATAAGCCTCTTGCACGTAGAGGCAGCAGGCAGAGTTGTGGATTCTCTTCTACTTAAATTCTTGAAGCAAACCAAACGAAGGCAGTTTGGAAACAGCACCGGCAGGCCCAGCAGGGGATGTCGCAGATGGAGAAGAGACACGGCAGAGTGTCTGCAATCAGGCGATGACATTTCCTGGCCTCTCTTTTGGAGGGGGGCATTGAGCTGTAGTTCTCCCACCCCACGTGCCTGCCTAGCTCTCCAGACACATGCTGCGGTAAGCATGAGTCTCTACAACCCGGGGCTCCACTGTGGGGCCTCTGAGTTCCCGGGAGGGGGTGCCATCAAAAGCTCAATAATCCATACAGCCAACAATAACCAATAATCAGTAATCAAACACATCAGAGAGAAAGTGGCCTTGAAGATCAGTTGGTGGTGATTTAGAGTGCTGCGGGTTTTGTGAAGGGATTTTAGGCCATATTTGGCTCATTGGACAAGAAAGATGGAATAGGTTCACTTGTTTGGGGTAGTGGTGGTGAGGGACATTGATTTTGTCTTGTAGGGAGCATTTTTATTCATTTAGGGGGGATGTTTATGAGTTCAGAGCATGCAAACAGGCTGCAAGGCAATACTTGAAAAATTATGGAGTTAATGGGGCACCTGGCTGGCTCAGTTATTAAGCATCTAACTTCTGCTTGGGTCGTGGTCCCAGAGTCCAGGGATCAAACCCCGTGTTGGGCTCCCTGCTCAGCGGGAAGCCCGCTTCTCCCTCTCCCACTCCCCCTTGCTTGTGTTCCGTGTCTCCCTGTCTCTATCAAATAAATAAATAATATCTTAAAAAAAGAAAAAAACTGGAGTCAAAACTGGGAGGGAAGATTATTTTATCTGAGTCTCATAAAAATCCTGTAACATAGATCCAGTAGGTGTATGGCCTTGACCCTGGAGTGCGTTCGCCATAGCTGGCAGGCAGGAGATTTCGATTCAGGTCTTCATTCTTGAGTTACAAGGTGCTGGATGGAGAGCTCTCGGTCTGGACTCTGCTTTATTCTATGCTGGGGCTGAAGACACAGACAAGCGTGTGGCTCTTTGCTTCAGGTCGAGTTGGGGAGACAAGGCTGCTATGAGGAAATTCAAGCAAGACAGCAGCAGAATAGTGTTGAAACCAAGGTCTCACGGTGGTGGGGATTGGCGAATGACACAGGCTAATGGCTTGAATAGTTTTCTTGTGTGCATACTCCCCTAAAAGTATTTTGAAGCACAATGAATTTCCTTTATACATTTTGAGGTTGACATTCAGATTTTTCTTTGTAAGTTTAATTGCGAAGAATATTACCTTTGACATATTATGAATATTGATGTTTTACAATAGAAAGTTTACATATTTAAAAAAATTATATCCAGTAGACTCTAAAGACCATAATAAGTTGATACCACCATTATTCATTTAAGAATGGATGAAAAAAATTCTTCTATAAGTTTACATTGTCCCCCTTTTCTCCTCAAGTTTACACTTTCTTTTTTTAATTTCCACAGAGAATTTTATTCTAACCTATGCCATTATTCCCATAATGGCATATATTTTTGGGCTTTAAAAACTTTTATTGACCATTTAATCATGGTTCTCTTTAAACAAATATAGATACCTCGAAGCCAAAATATGGCTTCCTTGAACCGTAAGGCCTTTTGGGCTTAAAAAAATTCTTCTGGGGCGCCTGGATGGCTCAGTGGGTTAAAGCCTCTGCCTTCGGCTCCGGTCATGGTCCCAGGGTCCTGGGATTGGGCCCTGCATTGGGCTCTCTGCTCAGCAAGGAGCCTGCTTCCTCCCCTCTCTCTCTCTCTGCCTGCCTCTCTGCCTACTTGTGATCTCTATCAAATAAATAAATAAATAAAATCTTTAAAAAAAAATTCTTCTGGATTGAATTTGCAATTTAGTTATTGTTAATATAATTGGTCCACATAACAAATTCTTATAAAATGTGAGAAGTAATTATTGAGGATAAAACGTAACATTTTATTGGACTGCATCTCTTAATAAGATGAACAGGGCTCTTTAAAAAAAAATTGTTCAAAAGGAGGAAATCACTACCATAATGATGCAGAATTCAACATTAATTATGTTCTTATTTTTCATTTTTTTATAGATGTAAGTTGGGAGAAACCTTGTTCACACATGAATAAACTGATGGAAATAGGAGTTTTGTTACAGCAGTGTCGCTCAGTTATTTAAACTCAAGTTATGTGCCAAAAATCACATGGTGATTTGTCAGAAAATTTATTTTTAATGATCCGTGAGTGGACAACTCAATTAAGTCCTACTTGAAATATTGTTGCAAGCAAAGACTCAGGATCCACTGAACTCGTGGAGGGCTCTGTCCCCAATGTTAGGATCCTTTGTTTTTTGAATGAACACTTACTTCCTTTTCTGATGGTCCTCTGTGTGGTGCCCTGGGAGGGTTTGGACACGGGGACAGTGTGCTGTGGCGAGATTCGGGGCGAGGAGAGGCGGGCTTCTGTAGAGTGGGACAGGACGATTATGGAACTGGGGAGAGGAGAGTGAGCAGGGAGCTTGGAGCACCTCTGGGCTCCAGGAATGTGCTCACATTGGATTTAGAAGGGGTACAGATGAATTTTGAGAATCTGGAAATCAATTTCTTGGATTTCCTTACCGTTCGTGAGGCCGATCCCAGAGTGTGTGAGCTGCTCACACCCTGGTGTGGTTGTTGTCAGAGGCAGCGTGGGTTCAGGGCCGGGGAGCGAGAGCACAGTCAGTGGAGGGATTGGGGCAGGTTGGCCGAGGTAGTCTGGCTTTGCAGGGATCCCGTAAGCGGGGTGTAATTTAGGCAACGGGAGGGTTGAACGTGTAATGAATCGGTTAAAAACATGGGTTTTGGAGTTAGTGCTCCTTTCACATCCTGGCTCTGTGCCATGGGTACAGAATCCCAGGAGTTCCTCACGTTCATCAGCCTCTGTTTCTCATGTGCAAATTGGGGATAGTAACAGCACGTCCAGCCTTGGGTCCTGGCAAGTCCTCTCTGAAAAGAGGAAGTGTCTGTGGCTCCCGAGTGTGATTAGCTGAGGAAGCCAGGAGGGAGGGAGAAGTCCTCTGCAGTCCGCCTTTCTGTCCCCAGTCCTGCTCCAGAGCAAACTGCGGTCTTTGGCAGAAAATGAAACTTATTTCAAATTTGTTCTATGAGCAGTTGCGTGGACAAGCTGTTGCTTTACGGCTGTTCTGTTTTCTTTCCGTTTGGTTGTTGGGTGGCCTTATTTATCAAGCTAGAAGGATAGAACATATTTAACAACTTGTTACTTTATTTTTTATTTTTTTTTTGGAGTTTACAAATACACATTTGAATTCTGGTTCTGAGGTTTAATTACTAGGGGCTCTTCTTTTTCCTTTTCAAAAAATTTTAAATTCAGTTAGTTAACATAGTTTCAGAGATAGAGTTCAGTGATTCATCAGTCTTACATAACACCTAGTGCCCTCCTTAATGTCCATCACCCAGTTACCCCCTCTTTCTACTCCCTTTATCCCTTCCCCTTCAGTAACCCTGTTTGTTTCCTGTGATTGAGTCTCTTATGATTTGTCTTCCTCTCAGATTTTGTCTTATTTTTCCCTCCCTTCCCCTATCCTCTGTTTTGTTTCTTAAATTTCACCTATGAGTGAGGTCATATGATAACTGTCTTTCTCTGATTGACTTACTTGGATTAGCATAACACCCTCTGGTTCCACCTACATCACTGCAAATGGCAAGATTTCATTTTTCTGAAGGCTGGGTGGTATTCCATTATATATCTATACACCACTTTTTCTTTATCCATTCATCTGTCGATGGACATCTGGGCTCTTTCCATAGTGAGGCTATTGTGGGCATTGTTGCTATGAATGCCAGGGTGCAGGTGCCCCTTTGTATCACTACATTTGTATCTTTGGGGTAGATACCAGTAGTGCAAATTCTGGGTCATAGGGTAGCTGTATTTTCAACTTTTTGAGGAACCTCCATGCTGTTTTCCAGAGTGGTTGCATCAGCTTGCATTCCCACCAACAGTGTAGGAGGGTTCCCCTTTCTCCGCATCCTTGCCAACATCTGTCTTTTGCTGGTTTGTTAGTTTTAGCCATTCTGATTGGTGGGAGGTGGTATCTTATTGTGGTTTTGTGTATTTCTCTGATGCTGAGTGATGCTGAACTTTTTTTTCATGTGTCTGTTGGCGGTTTGTATGCCTTTGGAAAAATGTCTGTTCATGTCTTCTGCCCATTTTTTAACTGGATTCTTTGTTCTTTGGGCATTGAGTTTGATAAGTTCTTTATAGATTTTAGATACTAGCCCTTTATCTGATAAGACATTTACAAATATCTTCTCCCATTCTGTTGGTTGTCTTTTGGTTTTGTTGACTGTTTCCTTTGTCGTGCAAAAGCTTTTCATCCTGATGAAGTCCCAATAGTTCATTTTACCTTTTTTTCCCTTGGTTTTGGAGATGTGTCTAGCAAGAAGTTGCTGCGGCTGAGGTCGAAGAGGTTGCTGTCTGTGTTCTCCTAAAGGATTTTGTTAGATTAGTGTCTTACATTTAGGTCTTTCATCGATTTTGAGTCCATTTTTGTATATGGTGTAAGGAATTAGTCCAGTTTCATTCTTCTGCATGTGGCTGTCCAAATTTTCCCAACACCATTTTGTTGAAGAGACTGTCTTTTTTCCATTGGACTTTTCTTTCCTGCTTTGTTGAAGATTAGTTGACCATAGAGTTGGGGGTCCATTTCTGGGGTCTTTATTCTGTTCCACTGATCTAGGTGTCTTTTTTTTGTGCCAGTCTTGATGATTACAGCTTTGTAATAGAGCTTGATGTCTGGAATTGTGATGCCACCAGTTCTGGTTTTCTTTTTCAATATTCCTTTGGCAATTCAGGGTCTTTTCTGGTTCCATACAAATTTTAGGACTATTTGTTCCAGCTCTGTGAAAAAAGTTGATGGTATTTTGATAGGGATTGCCTTGAATCTGTAGATTGCTCTAGGTAGCATAGACATCTTCACAATATTTGTTCTTCCAATCCATGAGCATGGAATGTTTTTCCATTTCTTTGTGTCTTCCTAGTTTATTTTATGAGTGTTCTCTAGTTTTCTCAGTACACATCCTTTGCTTCTTTGTTTAAGTTTATTCCAAGGTATCTTATGGCTTTGGGTGAAGTTGTAATGAGATGGACTCCTTAATTTCTTTCTTCTTTCTCATTGTTGGTGTATAGAAATGCAGCTGATTTCTGTGCATTGACTTGATACCCTGCCACTTTGCTGAATTCCTGTATGAGCTCTAGCAATTTTAGGGTACAGTCTCTTAGGTTTTCCACATAGACTATCATTTCATCTGTGAAGAGTGAGAGTTTGACTTCTTCTTTGCCATTTAGGATGCCTCTTACTTCTTTTTATTGTCTGACTGCTGAGGCCAGGACTTCTAAGTACTGTGTTGAACAGCATTGGTGAGAGTGGACATACCTGTCATGCTCCTGACCTTAGGGGAAAAGCTCTCAGTTTTTCCCCACTGAGAATGAATAACCCATTACTCTAGTTTACAACTGAAATATCGACACTTCTGAAAATGTGTATGTCAGTTTGGAATTTTCCCTCAGATTTGGCCAGCTATTTTTTTTTTTTTTTAGATTTTATTTATTTATTAGACAGAGATCACCAAGTAGGCAGAGAGGCAGGCAGAGAGAGAGGGGGGAAGCAGGCTCCCCACTGAGCAGAGAGCCTGATGTGGGGCTCGATCCCAGGATCCTGAGATCATGACTTGAGCTAAAGGCAGAGGCTTAACCCACTGAGCCACCCAGGCGTCCCCTGGCCAACTATTTTGATGCAATAAATATTTTCTTAAAGAAGTGGAGGTGAGCAGGTTCTATTAAAATACAAGTTGTTCCCTAATGGCAGCTCTTTCTCTCTACGGTGGCTAGTCATTCACCACCGTACCAGGAAGAGTGGGACAGAGACCCCTCTGGGTCTCAACTGTGGCAGCACACTGGAACCATGTGGGCAGCTTTCCAGAACAGTCCCAGCTAGGAGGTTCCGAGTCCTTGGTCTGGCCTGAGGCCAGGGCCTCCTGATACTTAACGAGCTGTCCAGGTTCCTGGAGATGTGGTCAGTCCTGGCAGCTGGTGGGGTGGACGCACTGTCTGTCAGTTTCAGACCAGCTGGGGAAGGATTTACTCCTTTTGGGCGGGAAGAACAGGACTAATCGATTGTCTTAGAATTTGGACTTGCCGACCACCACAACGGCCTCCTGACGATGGTCCAGCCGTGTCGCCGGGTGTTAATAAATTTCTTGGTGCTTTAGCTTGGCTGCCCGTACGATGGGCATAGTGATGGTTTCTTACCTTTTAGAATGTTCCTGGGGATTAATAAATTTGTGAAATGTTGAGAACAGCTGCTGGCGTTGAGCAAGAACTATAGAGGTGCTTTATAAATAAAAGCGAATTTGTTCCGAAGGCACTCAGCATGAGTCATTGCTTCTGTGAAGGACCTGTCAGTGATAGATTCCTGGGGCCTTGATTCATGGGCGCAGTCTCCCTTCCAAACTTCTTTAACAAAGGTACACAGAGTCACTTGATTTGTCTCTGGACATTTACCCACGAGAAACAAACACGCGGCACAGCTCGGTCTGTACCGTTTCAGTGCGGGTGAATGTGAGAGCAGCATTAGGGAGCAGAACAACATATAATTAGCCAAATAGGTGATGTTGTGGGTTCAGCATTGGCTTTTAGAGAGCTTTTATTTTCCTGTCTGTCGGCCAACCTATTTTAAACTACTAGACTTTGGGTCTGTTGTTTTGGGTGGTGACGAGAGGGTTGAGATATCCACAGGGACACAGAGGACGTCTGTCAACGTGAGGGCTGCCGAGCCTCCTGAAGTCAGGGCCAGCTTCAGGGACGGTTGTTCCCCTGAGGTCGTGTTCTCAGGGGCGCCCCGCGCTTGGTTCAGTGCCCTGCTCTCACCATCTTGAAACTCTTCACAATTTTGTCTTTGAACTTGTGTCTTATAAATGAGGCCCAGTGGGTCAAGGACGTGTTGGCATGAGTAGAGGAGACACGTGTGACGTGTGTGTGTGCTGCAGTTTGTGTCCGTCTCATTGGCACGTAGCTGTTCCGATGCCCACGAGCGCAGAATTCCGGTGGACCCACCCCGCCCGGAGTCAGCAAAACTCCAAGGGAGTTCAAGGTAGGCACCTTACCTCCACGACGGAGTAAGCAGGGACACGGGTAGCCTCGGGAGGCTGATCGCCTTGTTTGAACCAGAGCCTGCTTTAAAGGCAGGAAGAAGGCAGTGTTGTCGGAAGAACACGACCAAGGGCCCCATCGTTTCTTTTCTCACTTCCCCGTGTAAGCCAGCCGTTTATGCTGAAGGCGATACACAGGAAGGAACGAGAAGGGTAGGGGCAGTCCAGAGTTCCTTTTCCTTCCAGTCTTCCTTATCAGTAGTGGAAAGTAGGCAGTGTTGGTAGAAGGCGCAGGTCTCAAAAAGTGAGATACACACAGACGAGCTAGTTTTGTGCCACGTTTCGACTGTTCTGGTTGGAATGAGATGCATGTGTACATGTGAGCTGCCAAGTACAGATTGTGTAATTTTGATGGTTCTGCAGAGAAGTGCAACACGCTTCTATTTGCATTTAAACTGACATTTGCATAAAGGAAAGAGAAGCAGTGAAATTCATGTAAGATTTAGGTTTTCCTTAGGATATTACATAGCGAGTAGAAGATACCATGATCGGGGCGCCTGGGTGGCTCAGTGGGTTAAAGCCTCTGCCTTCGGCTCAGGTCATGATCCCAGGGTCCTGGGATCGAGCCCTGTATCAGGCTCTCTGCTCCGAGGGGAGCCTGCTTCCTCCTCTCTCTCTGCCTGCCTCTCTGCCTACTTGTGATCTCTGTCTGTCAAATAAATAAATAAAATCTTAAAAAAAAGATACCGTGATCATATGGACATTGGGTTGGGTATGTGCTATGGTGAGTGCTGTGAAGTGTGTAAGACTGATGATTCACAGACCTGTACCCCGGACAAATAATACATTATATGTTAATAAAAACAACTTAAAAAAGAAAAAAAAAGAGAAGATACCGTGATCAGTTGAGAGGCTACAGAATAAAGGGAAAGTTTTCTATTTCAGTACCTTTAACAGCATTTCCCCCTCTACCTTTTGAACAAGACACCTCATGTTTTTATTTTGCACCGACCCCTGCAGATTATGTAGCTGAAGACTGTCTGACTGGGGGCTGTTGTTCTGTGCTGCTTCCAAACTGTTGAGCTTTTCTCTTCAGCTGCTGTGCAAACCAGGTTGCTGCATGAGGGCTTTTCCAAATCTCTGATGGTGCGTATCCTCTGTCTTCTCAGCATCTTTCATTTGTTCATTTTTCAAGTTTCTTTTGGCAAGCCTTCCTCCAGCTTCAGCCCTGTGTCTGGGTAGGGGCCCTGCAGCTCCCAGGCGGAGCAGGACCTGGGGTGAGGTCCGTCCCCAGCTCCTACTCTCTTGGCCTTAGGGATTGGTTCAGGCGTGCGAATCAGAGCCTGCGGAATGCAAGGAGCCTCAGGAGGGAGTCCTGGGGCAGAGCCTCTCATTTGTATCTGAACCTGGAAACAAGTTCCAGGCCGCCCCGGTCTTGCCACCGTGTGTAGCCTGAGAAGCCAATTTATTGAGATGGAGGGAAACCAAGGTTTTGTGACAGTGTCTGAATTATTTATAAAATGGAGCCCAAAGCCACATCTACCCTTTTTAGTTATACAAGCAATAAAATCTCTTTGTGTCTTAGCTAGTTGTTTTCTTATCACTTGTAACCAAAACAGAATCTGGGTAAATAACATGTGTTAGATTATGGAGGCAAAGTAGCCTTTGAATTTCTATAGTTTGTACAAATAAGACAATAATGGAAATGTAGCAGGATAATTTTTTTTTTTGAGACATTAAATTTGTAATGTTTTTCTTCTCTTTGTTTTTCCATTCGGGTAGGGAGAAGATTTTAGGTTTTCTTTCTTTGGGGGAGGGCTCTGGTACTGCAGGAAGCAGGAATCGTAAGAACACTTTGCTTTCCCAATTTCTTTTTTCTCAAAGCCTAAGTTAGCCAGGGATCACAAACTGACCTTCATAAGGGCCAGTGGTAGCCTGAAAGGCATTTCTAATATGGCATTTTAAAGATCAGACAGTTTCACCCAAGCAGCTGGATTTCTGAGATGTCTAGGAAACTGGCAACTCTGATCCTAAAATTCTCCTAAGACAGCTCTAGCGGGTGCTGAGGAGAAGTCCCCTTCTTTCCATGGACTGTGCTGACTTCACTCAATTTGCATGTTCTCCTGGGCCCTGAAGCCATGTGACTTGTGGCTCCTGGCGGAAGCCCACCAAAGAATGGGTTGGAGGAGAGGAGAAATGCCAATGGGAGATGAAAGGATTTACCCAGATTGAAGAGGAAATTCTGGAGACTGGGGCAGGAGAAGGAAAGCCTTTGTTCTCAGTGGGATCCTGAGCAGAATCCCAAGCCTTGTTCTTTGGAACACCCCCTCCCCCCACCCAAGGTCTTAGAGAGGGTGGCCATCTTTACTTGAAGGGGGTGAAGGGGGAGTGTGTCCTAGGCAGGGGCAGTGGGCATCCCAGTGATGCCTGGTGCTGCACTTGGTGTGGAAGAGGCAGAGTAGGTAAAGCTGAAGGCACAAATGGTCTTTCTGGCTGTAGCCACAGTGGACAGGCAACCAGACTCTGGGCAGCTTCCCAGTTGGTTGGTGCTGGAAATTTTCTAGCCCCTGTGCCTGGTACAGATGATGGTGGTTAATGGCTGTGGTTTTAGTGAAACACTAAGAATATTTAGGGCTGAATTTCTTACCAGCCCAGCAGAATGAGGACTTGGATTCGAAATCAGTTGATGGCAAATAAAGAGCTATGATGCATTCTGCTTATATGAGTTTTTAGAGGGCAAGCAGTTAAAATCATGGAAATTAGGGACACCTGGGTGGCTCAGTTGGTTAAGCGGCTGCCTTCGGCTCAGGTCATGATCCCAGCGTCCTGGGATCGAGTCCCACATCGGGCTCCTTGCTTGGCAGGGAGCCTGCTTCTCCCTCTGCCTCTGCCTGCCACTCTGTCTGCCTGTGCTCGCTCTCTCTCTCTCCCTCTCTCTCTGACAAATACATAAATAAAAAATCATGGAAATTAAAATGAACCTTCTGGGACCCAGGCTTGAGCATCAGACTTCTGTTGAGATCTCAGTTCTTTCAGGAACAATCTGTTTAGCTGGGGGTAGTTTTTCGTCTTTCTGTGACCAGTCTCCTCACTGGTAATCTGGAGCTTGTCGCACCTAGCTTGTGGTCATTCTTTTCTTTCTTTCCCCTCCTCTCCCCTTCCCTCTCCACCCTTCTCTTTCCCTTTTTTAAAGAGAGGTTGGCGGTGGGGAGGGGCTGAGGGAGAGGGAGAGAATCTCAGCATGGGGCTCAGTCTGGTGACCCTGTTATGACCTGAACTGAAATCGAGAGCTGGATGCCTGACTGGCTGCGCCCTCCTGGTGCCCTTCTTGTGATGATTCTGAGGATTAAAGGACCCAACGAAGCTGAAAGCACTTAACGCAAGGACCAGCACACAGACACTCCGTAAACAGGACCAGTTTCCTCCTACTCCTTATTCATGTATATATTTCTATGTTTTTAAAAATAAATATTGTTCATGTTTAAAGAGCCTGTGATGTCTTCCTGGATGTACACATGGTGAAGGAATTCCTGCCGTCAGGCGAACACACACCCATCATCTCACAGTCACCGTTGGTTTTGGTGGTGAAAACACTTAAGATGTGCTCCCGGCGGATCCCAGCATACGGTACAGTATCATCCGCTGTCGCCACCAGGCCGTAGATCTGTAGAACTTACTTCTACGTGAGTGAAGCTTTATGCCCTCGTAGGAATATCTCCTTTCCCCCTAACTCCGGCCGTCTGCCCTTAGCCTCTGTGAGTTTTTGATGCCACGTATCAGTGAGATCATGCCGAGTTTGTCTTTCTGCGTCCATTTTATTTCACTCAGCATGATGCCCTCCAGGTCCGTCCGTGTTGTTGCAAATGGTAGTATTTCCTTTTTTAAGGCTGGATGGTACTCCATTGTCAAGTACCCATTTTTATAAAACAATTATCTCACTGTTGCGTTTTTGTAATTTGCATTTTTTTGGTATAGTGTATGAGTTTTTCAGTGTTGCCGGACAGTTTCCCTAACTGTTGCAGTGAACATCGGAGTCACGCTTCTCTGAATGGAACTACTAATAATAATTAGGGGCATCTGGGTGGCTCAGTTGGTTAAGTGTCTTCCTTCTGCTCGGGTCATGATCTCGGGGTCCTGGGATCGAGCCCCATGTCGGGCTCCCTGCTCAGTGGAGAGCCTGTTTCTCCTTCTCCCTTTGCCCTTCTCCCTGGCTTGTTCCCTCTCTCTCCGTGTCTCTGTCTCTCAAGAAAATAAATAAAATCTTAAAAAAAAATAATAACAGACTGATGGATTTAGTCCTCAGTCATAAGCAATGAACTAGTCACTTTGAATATATCATCTCAATCTTTAAAATACTATTGGTTCATTTTCATTGCATTTATTTTTGGAATTACTGTCCTCCATGGCATGGGAGAGGGATTCTTCTGCTTGTATTTCTTTTACACTTTTCTGTCTCTGGCTCCTCTCCCTTTGGCAGGCAACAGCATCAAGCTAGAATTTAATAACATTGCTCATTCTTATTATATTTATTTTTGAACTTACTGGCCTCTCATGATGTACATGGGCAGGCATTTTCATGACTCACCACTGTCTGGTCTCTACTTCTGGACACACAGCAGGATTGCATTCCTCTCGAAATCAGGCATGGTCATGTGACCTGCTTTGGCCAATGAAATGTGAGCTGAGGGCACGGTTGGCACTTAGATAGAAAAGCCTGCATTGCGCGTGCTTAGCTGTCCAGTCAGTGACTGCAGGTTCTCACACCGATTTGGCAGGTGTCTGGAGAATGCAGCCGGAGTTCTGGGCCCACAGAGGACTTCAGTGCTGGAGAGGGCGGCCTGAGGGTGGTGGACTTGGGCCAGTCGTGAAATGAATTTCTAATGTGTAATGCCACTGAGCATTTGGGATTGTTTGTTTCTACCACAGAACTCGGCAGATCCTGACCAATAAAGCAAGTGGTACTGTATCTGCATTTTTAGGAAGGGATACCCATTTTCCATTAAACATACTCCTTTAAGTCTAAAAAGATATAGACTGGAAAATGTTAAATCAGTTTTATTCAGGTTGTTGTAAGCTGATTTGGTCAGCACCATGAAGGTACTACAGCTATGACTAAAAATTGGGAAAGGCAGGTTTCATGTAAAATAGAATAGGAAGTGCAGAAACGCCCAAAGGGATCTTGGCTTAGGTCAGACAGGATTGTCTTCAGCTTCAGAAAGCTGGTGAAAACAGTGACAGGGGAGAAAAGTGGCTGAGTCTGGTTAAAGTTCTGAAGAAGGAGTAGAAGCTTCAGGTGATGTCTAATGTGATCTGATTTTACTGAGAATACTGAGAAGATACAAATATGACTCTCTCGGCAAATGCCACCAGACAGATATCCACTGGGCTTTTCTGCTATCCTTATAAAATTGTGCTTGATGTAGTTTTCCCCTACACTTGAGTGCAGGAGAACACCGTTCTTAAAAATGGCGGCCTCAACGTGTGAGAATCCAGGAAGGGACTGATGTGCCTGACTGTTGGAACCAAGCCTGACTGTGGTGACAGATGTAAACCTTTTTAATTAGAAAGTGATTTATCCCAGCATTCTGGATATGGGCAGACAGGGATGATAGTAAACACAATGATCCATGAGGGTTTCCACTCCTCTCCCCCCCTCACCCAGTTACTGCCTGGGGTGAATCATTCCTGCTTGCGTAAGTTTTAGCCAAGCTGCCTTAGGTAATTTTTACATAATACTTCTGAAACCTTCCTGTAATTGTGACTCATGGTTCTTCTTCTACTCAGAATTTTGTTAAAGCTGAGCATTTCAGAGAGAAAAATGCTCAAGCAACATTGAAGCCTTTCAGAGAATCCAGTTAAGGGAGGCAGGACTGTCAAGGACATTACTTGCTGCAAAATGCCCTTAGTCACTGAAGCCCCAGTGACAGATGCTGATTATATTTCCTTTATATTTATTTTTTTTTGTATTAAGAAGCAATAACATATACATGCCTGTCAAAATATTCAAATACTATCCACTTAAATAAAGCAGGGCGCCTGTGTGGCTCAGTCGGTTGGGCGTATGCCTTCAGCTCAGGTCATGATCTCAGGGTCCTGGATGTGAGTCCCGTGTTGGGCTCCCAGCTCCATAGGGAGTCTGCTTCTCCCTTTCCCTCTGATCCTCTTCCCTGCTTCTTCTCTATCTCAAATAAATAAAATCTTTAAAAAAAAAGATTTTATTTATTTATTTGACAGACAGAGATCACAAGTAGGCAGAGAGGCAGAGAGAGAGGGGGAAGCAGGCTCCCTGCTGAGCAGAGAGCCAGATGTGGGGCTCGATTCCAGGACCCTGGGATCATGACCTGAGCCAAAGGCAGAGGCTTAACCCACTGAGCCACCCAGTGCCCCTCAAATAAATGATATCTTAAACCCCTCAAATATGTAAAGCAGAAAGTGAAGATTTTCTTATCTCCTCTTTTTTACTCTGCAGATGTAATGACTCTCAACTCTTTAGTGGGTGTCCTTTTAGGCCTTTTTACTTGAACACATGATTTTTATTTATTTAGCTGATTGTAACTATGTTTTCCCTAAAGTAATTCTTTAGGGTTTGCATTCCCTTTCGGGTCACTCCACTAGTGATGCCACGTCCTTCTCAGGGTGTCTGTCTGCAGGCCCACGATGTCCATCTGCTCTCATCAGAGATGCTCATTCTCTCACCCGGCCTTGACTGTCCGATTCCTCCAAAAGTGTAGGAACTATTTCCCCCAGTACCTAAGAAGCAATGTGGGTGGAGGAGACACTATAAGATCACACGGGTATCCTTTTCCTCATCCACATTTCCCCCTGAAAGTAGCTTTCTTTAATGATTTTTTGCCAGAACCACTCTTTCTTTGAAGGCAGCAAAATGATGGTTTTATAGATCTGCCACTTGCCCCACATTTACCAGTTGGCAGTTAACACTCTACTGTGAATAAGACACCTCCCCCTTTATTTTCTTATTTACTTATATATCTCTGTTTCCTATTAGTGTGGACTCAGATTCCATCTTTCCCAAAGGTTTATAATTCATTACTGTCTGTAATCATTTGGGTGTTCAAATTCTCCCAGATTTGGCCAATGGAAACTCTTTGTTTTGACATTCCCCATCATTGTTTCAAGCACATTCTTATTTTCTAGCATATCAAGATGTTCCAGGTTTACTTGTACTGTCCCTGCTTCAGCCCTGAAATCAACCACTGCTCTGAGGACCTCTGCTTCCTTTTAGTGGGGAATGGTTTTAGAGACCAAGATTTGGGTTGGAGATGTGTGCATTGCTTCTGGGCTATTTTTGCTTCTAGGCCCTGTCAGCGCACACACACACACACACACACACACTCCCATGCACACACATGTGCACACAGTCTCATGCCCACATGTGCACACGCACACACAGAAACACTTTAGAAATCACGGGTTCCTATCCATACCTCCAATTTCATACCTCCTATCCATACCTCACATAGTTCTTCCTTGCCTTCCCTCATTCTGTATTTATATCTCAAATTGGGACACTTTTCAGAGTGACAGGTGGTGATATTAATAATTCCACTGGTACAGGAGGCAAAACAGATGATCCCAGAGAAAGCGGATGGTCCCTTAGTTCACTGATTCAAGCCCTGTCACAACCATTAACGTGCCCTATGACCTTGTTAAAGTCCCTGAGATATTCCTCAGGCCCAGTTTCCTTGTCTTTAAAATAGGAATATCTTGCCCTCTGTGATTCTCGTTGCGGGACTCAGGCAGGAAAAACGTCAATGGCCCCTTTAAAACGCACCATTTGCAAAAAGTACACACGAGCATTGGGAGTTCTCATCCCCTGCCTCCTGGACAGCTGTTACAGCCGCCCAGATGCTCTCCCTTCTGCTCTCGTTCCTCCTGCGGTTCATTCTCCCAGAGCTTCCGAATAAAAGCTTCGATGGCATCCTGTTGTCATCAGACAGTCCGCTCAGTCACTTCTGCGAGCCACACGGCTTTGCACAGTCTGGCCCCTGCCTGTCCTCCGGGCCCACCTCTGTCCACAGCCCCTTCCCCCTGAGCTCCAGCCCCACTGACCTCCTCTCCCTTCTGTGCTCAAGGCACCCTCTCAACGTCCGCATCTTTGTAGGGCTGGTCCTCCCCTTCTCTCTGGTCTCACCGTAGAAATCACTTGCTCAGAGCAGCCCTTCTCTGTCCCCCTCATTAGTGTTGTGTGTCGGAGCTTGCCTGTCCACCTCGAGAGAGCCGATTATTGTATTTTCAAGAGTGTTGTGAGCTGCTTGCCAACATAATCACTATTAAAAATGAGGTTACATGGGAGCGCGTGGGTGGCTCAGTCAGTTAAGCATCGAACTCTTGATTTTGGCTCAGGTCAGGATTTCAGGGTTGTGAGATCGAGCCCCGCATCAGGCTCCGTGCTGGGTGTGGAGCCTGCTTAGGATTCTCTCTCTCTTCCTCTCCATCTGTCCCTCCCACTCCTGACCCCCTGCTTGCATGTGCTCGTTCGCTCTCTCTTTTTAAAAAATAAAGTTATATGAAGTTATAATGAAGTAAATTGTATTAAAAACAAATGTGATGTGTACTCCAGGTGCATCACTTTTTAATTATTTTACTACATTTTAATATTTCCTGTGCTCTTGAGTTTACACAGTGCTCCTCTCCATTTGGCCGAGCTCTCGTGGGATGCTGCCCGGCTGTGCCCCTCCTCCCAATTCCCTGCCTCACTGCCGTGGCGCTAGCCAGAACTCAGACATCAGGGGAATTTACACAAAAGAAATGAGAAACCCTCTGAGTTCGGGCCTCTCTTCACCCTCAGGAGAGCTGGTGGTTCCACATTCATCCGCATACCACTACCCTCATCCCAGTCACTTGGGGTGGTATCAACTGGTTTATTTTTTACCATAGTTCTTACCACCACTGAGAGTATCTGGTTTATTTAGTTGGGTAAGATCCATGGGAGCAGGGCCCTTCTCTGTCTTCTCCACGCTCCGTTCCCTGCACGAGCACAGTCATTGGGATGGGTAGGTGCTCACACAGTTGTCTGATGCAAGAACTGGGAGTTGTGTGCAATGAATGTTCCAGACATTCGGGGGCATTCGTCACCCATGCCTGGTTGCAATCCATGCAGGCTTCCTGCAGGAAGGGACCTCTTATCTGCAAAGTCAGCTCTTGATTAAGAAAGAGAAGGGAGTGGGGAGCCTGGGTGGCTTAGTTGTTAAGCATCTGCCTTTGGCTCGGGTCATGACCCCAGGACCCTGCATTGGGCTCTCTGCTCGGCGAGGAGCCTGCTTCTCCCTCTGTCTCTGACCCTCCCCCTGCTTGTGCCTCTTACATGCTTTCTCTCTCTCAAATAAATAACATCTTTAAAAAAGAGAGAAGGGAGTTGGGGTGTCTGGCTGGCTTGGTTGTAAGAGCATGCTATTCTTGATCTTGGGGTCATGAGTTCGGGCCCCATGTTGGGTGTAGATTTTACTAAAAACATAAAAAAGAAAGAGAGGGGAGTTGTTCATAGTCCAAAATCACCTCTAGAATGTCAGGGCAACTTGACATTCCCAACTTGAGTTGGGAAACTCAGACTGTGTGAAGATGTAGTTTGGTTTCAAGGCAGACTTGATTTTTTTACTCCCTCCCTTGAGAGACATTCAGTGTGTTAAGCAGAAGGATTTTCATCTTGCATTAAAGCACAAATGCCAATAATTATAAACAGAAATGCTTTTTAAAATATAGCCTTTCAATGCACCTGTTGAGCTGTGTTTTTCTTTTATAGCACATAAAAGACTTTGTCCGTTTCATTTTAAATGTTAAGGAACATCATGGGGGTTACTAAATGAGTCATTAACTTGCCCCTTACAGGGTCTGGAGCCATGAACGTAGCACCTGCTAGATTTTATTTTTTTAAATCTGTGCTTCTGAAAGAAAACATGTTAATAGCTGTTGCGATACATTAGCAGAATGAAGGCATTTTTACCTTAAAGCCAGAAGTACTCTCAGTTGTGTTCGCCGTATGCCTTCGCCCACAGAGGGGTGTGTTCAAAGCACGGGTCAGGGGGCAGAGGACCCTGGAGTCCGATCCCGACTCCAGCTTACTGTGTGGGCTGGGAAATGGACCTGGGTTCTCAGAGCCCGTTTCCCACTACCAAAGCCTGTGGGAAATGGCAGCTACCACGCATGGCTGGGGGACTTGGTGACGTACACAGTTAGGGCCTCCAGTGTGGTGTCCAGCAGTTCCCTTCTGCCCTTCCCTCTTCTCTTCAAGGTTATCAGCTCCTGCCACATCATTGGCCTTTGTTGTCATTGTTTGGGGACCATGCAGTGTGACATACAAAAGCCTCTCCTCCCCATGGTCACCTCTAGGAAGACAGTCGGGCAGGAGAGGTCAGAGTTTTGTCCTGCTGGATGGCAGTCCGCCTTCGGGTCTGCGTGGTTCCACGTAGTAGTTGTCCTCTGGGGGTTTCCCACCACAGAAGGGGAGGATTTAGCTTTCCTATCCTGCTGCCACCCTGTGACAATATCATTGCACAGATTTTAACAAAAACTCCAGTTGATGTATGTTGTTACGATTACATTAATACTGTTCGCGCTGGAAGGCACCTCCTCTCCCCTTGTTCCTCTACCCCTCGACACAGTCATTTTGTTTGCAGATTAATCCCCGGAGAGGCATCTTCGCCTCTGAGAAATGAATTCCAGTAAGGGCTTTCAGAGAAAAGCACAAAAATGGAGATTTGTTCAACAAAATCTCAGGGACCCCAAGAACGCCTGTTGTACAAGACCACAAGTCTTGTAACAAAACTTGCTCAGCCCACGATGTTGCTTGGCAGCTGTCTTTGGGACTTGACGAGGGGGATGCTGCAGGTTCCAAATGACAAAGGGACAGTGTCTCAGATGCAGTGTCTGTACTCTTAAAGGACTTGCCTGGGCCAGTGGGGTGCGCCTGTCTAGGCTGGGTCTGTTCCTGGCACGACCTGTACCGGACATGGAAGAGGAAGGCGCCAGGCATTGAGAGCAGCTTCTGAAGTCAGAACTTGCCTGGCTTAAATGGCTAATGGCTCGTGCAATAGTTTCATTGGGTAGGACAACCTGACCTTTCATTTTGGAGGGGAATGTGTAATTATTAAGATTTCTTTCTATGGGCAGCAACAGTCACTCCTTGTCCCATTTAATGACATTAATTCTATTGTGTGTGTACTGAGCACCCAGTCATTACCCAGTCATGGACGTGTAAAGCCACACAGAGTTTGGCCTTCTTCAGATTTCCAGCTTTGATTCTTTTTTTTTTTTTTAAACAAATGCTTATTTTTCCTTTTTAAAATGGTTTAAACTTTCAAAGCCTTTAACAATTTCTTTTTTATTATGAAATGACTGAGCCTCTTACCCCAGCCCTGTCTTACGGATTGTATCATTGTGCCATCGCGGAGACAGCTCAGGCTTCTGGCTCCCATCTTGGCTTTGCCGCTTTCTAGCTGTGTGACCCCGGCTAAGTTATTTGCCTCTCTGAGCCTCAGTATCAGCTTCAGTGAAATGAGTGTGATTGCTCTGTGGTTTTGAAGATGAAATAAACTGAAAGGAACACGTGACATCGTGATTTCAGACCTGTGTGCTAGGTTTAGCACAGGGACTGGCACCGAGTCAGTTCCCAGTAAGCAGTGGCCGTTTTGGGTGGTGTTTTGGATGCCAGTTTGTGGGCGACGGACTTCAGGTCTGAATGTCTCACGATCTGATCCTGTCTCACAAGCCCTTCACTAAGGATGGCATCTGCTTCCTGGACCAGTATTTGGTCAGTCAGTGGTTGATTCCTAGAACTTGTGTGGTTAACATGTGGCTTTTCGCGAGGGGCCTGTCTTGGGCGTGGTTCCTCACCTGCTCTGTGCCTTAGTTTCCCTGTCTGTAAAAGGTGGGTAATAAGCAGTTTCTTCCAAGGGTGTGAAGGGAATGAAATAACCATGAAATTGAATAAATTGGTACATCGAAAGCCCTTGCAATGGCACCCGGGGCTCAGCACACTCTCTAGTAAATATTCATTCCCTTTCCTGCTGTGATCCTCACGCGTCGCCGTGGTTCCTGACTTCACAGCCTGGCACACAGAGTAGGTGCTGTAGAAATTGCAAATATCCGTGCTAACAAGAATCTCCCGAGTCAAGTGCTGGTCCTGCACAACAAGAGAGCATGTGCTAACTTTTCTTTTCAGCAAGAGAAGCTGCCATTTGATCTCTACATAGATACAAAGTTACAGATGTTTTTGTTACTTGAAGATCCTCTGAGTCATACCAGTAGTAGGTGAGGAGGTGTTGCTGGCTCACAGGGAGACAGGAAGGTGGAGTTTTTTGTTTGTTTGTTTGTTTGTTTGTTTTTTTTAAAGATTTTTTATTTATTTGTTTGACAGAGAGAGATCACAAGTAGGCAGAGAGGCAGGCAGAGAGAGAGGAGGAAGCAGTCTCCCCGCTGAGCAGAGAGCCCGATGCAGGGCTCGATCCCAAGACCCTGAGATTGTGACCTGAGCTGAAGGCAGAGGCTTAACCCATTGAGCCACCCAGGCGCCTCCAAAAGTGGGGTTTTTATTGGACTTAGCAAGGCTGCCCTGACCTTTGCAGTGTAGAGCTTAGGGGAAGGCAGACAGACCAGCATTAAGAAACGCTGGAACTTTCTGGAAAGGAAAAGGTTGATAACACAACTGCCTCTCCCTAAGATTGAAGTTAAGAAGACCTACTGTGGGGCGCCTGGGTGGCTCAGTGGGTTAGAGCCTCTGCTTTCTGCTCGGGTCATGATCCCAGGGTCCTGGGATGGAGAGCCCCGCATCGGGCTCTCTGCTCCGTGGAGAGCCTGCTTCCTCCTCTCTCTCCCTGCCTGCTCTCTTGCCACCTTGTGGTCTCTGTCTATCAAATTAATAAATAAAATCTTAAAAAAAAAAAAAAGACCTACTGCATGTGTAGGTTGGGCTCCAACAAAAATCCAGAAGCAGGGAAGAGAAAGAGCCCCGGGAGATAAAAGAGTTTGGGGTAGTATTGCCAGATTTAGTGAATAAAAGTAGATCTCATCAGAACCATTTCATTCATTCCCTGTGGAGGGTTGCAAGATAAATGATAGATAATTTTTATTATAAATATGTCCCATTCAATATTTGGGACCTACTTATGTTGAAAAAGTATGGTTTATCTGAAACTTAAAATTGAACTGAGCATGCCCTACTTTTTAAATCTGGCAACCTGCATTTGAGTGGAAGGACCCCTGGGGGTTGGGTCTGACATGGAACTGAGAGTACTGGGTTTAGTTTGCTGTGGGAGGTCTGTGCCCCAAGAATTTGCAGCTCGAGTAAGGTTAGGGGGTCTATTCCCTGATGTAGTGGGGATCTGGGCCACTGTGGGGTGGGACATAGTGTTGGGTGGGGTGGGGTTCTGCACTGTGCTCATCCTTGGTCTTAAAGTGCATGTGTTTGATTTGTTCTTGGAGATAGGCGTGAGCAGGACTGACCCTTCCTTCCCCGACACTAATGAAAGTAGAGGGTGTTGGCATATACGTGGGGGGGGGGTGCGTCTGGACTTCCTGCCAGTATGGCTAGGTGGGTCCCCCTTGTTCTGGGACAAGGTGTGCAACATCTCATGTCATTTGTCTATTTCCTGGCAGGCTTACTTTTTAAAACAACTTTATTGAAATGTAATATACGTATAATATACATACCACAAAATTCACCTGGGTACAGTCAGTGATTTCTAGTAATTTTACTCAGTTGTGCAATGAGCTGTTTTTACTCACAGCATTTCTGCCACGAAATGTGTGCATTTCTCTCCCATACCAACCAATTCGCCAACCGTCTGGATGCCCCCTGGGCGTCAGTTCCATTCTGACACTGACTTCGTGGAGCTAGTGCTGACCCCCAGTTGAGGACGCACCCACAAGACTGCCCTCAGGGCACAGGCTGGTGGTAAGTCTCAGCTTGTCTGACCCTGCACCTGTCTCGCCAGCTCTAACCCGGGGTTCCCACAGCGCCCTCCGCAGGTCAGATGACTCAGTGGACAGGCTTGCAGAGCTCAGGAAGACACTGAACTGTTCCCCCTTTATGAGCAAGGACCCAGCCTGGGAACAGCCAAATGAAAGAGATGCCCAGGGCAGGGAATGTGGGAAGGAGTGTGTGCTACCCTCCCAGGACCTTGATATGGTTGATACCAACCTTCCTGAACCCCCACGGTTTAGGGGGTTTTATGGAGGTTCCATTACGTAGGCCAGACAGTGAATCATTGGTTACTGGTGAGCCACTAGCTCAGTCTCCAGCTCTTCTTTCCTTCCTGGGGTTGGGGCTGAAACTTCCGACCCTCTGATCATTCCCTTGGTCTCATCCCGAGACCATCTCAGGGCCCCCACCCCACCAGCTCACCTCATTAGCATCCAAAATTCACTCTCATCACACAAGAGAGTCTAGGGACTTTAGGAGCCTGTGCCAGGAACCAGGGACAAAGACCAAATATCAATCTTTTTCTGATGTCACATACTTGCACCAAAATCCACTTTGAGGGTGCTTCTGTCCCCTCATTAAGATCTGTCATGCCTGTTTACAGTTCATTTTGTCTCTATCCCCAGCTCCACACAGCCACTAATCTGCTTTCCGTCTCTATGAATTTGCCTTTTCTAGATGTTTCATATGGATGGAATTGCACAAAATTTAGTCTTGTGTGTCTGGCTTCTTTTACTCGGTGTCCGTTTTTGAGATTCATCTGTGCTGTGAATGTGATCGTTTCTTTTTATGCTGAGCTGCATTTCACATTTTGTTTATCCCTTTAACCAGTTAGTGGACATTTGGGTTTTCCCAATTTTTGGCTATTATAAATAATTCTTCTAGAACATTTGCATGAATAACATACTTATTTTAATAAGAGTCAAACTATGTAGGTGAGTTGCAATGGGAGGGGGAGTTTCCAAATGGAAGTGATACTTGAGGAAATGGTCCACTTGTTTTCTTTTTATACTGCTCTTTTGAAAGGTAAGATACTATCAACTTACATTTCTCTTTAAAGAAGATTTATTTATTTATTTATTTATTTATTATTTTGGAGAAAGAGCATGAGCGGGAGTCAGGGGGAGGGGTAGAGTGAGAGGGAGAAAGAATCCCCAGCAGACTCCCTACTGAGGGCAGAGTTGATGCTGGGCTCAATCCGATAATGCTGAGATGGTGACCCAAGCCGAAACTAAGAGTCAGATGCCCCACCGCTGAGTCACACAAGTGCCCCCATCTGCTTATATTTCTGTCTGATTCACATCCAAGACACATCCAAGTTGATTAGTGTTGAAGAGTACCAAGGCCCAGAAAGGTCAAAGCTTCCCCCACTGATGGTTTTTTGAAACCAAGGTCAAGACTGCAGGTGAGAAGCAAACCATTTAGCCCTTGAATGTTTGAAGCAAAGAACTAGAAAACCAAACCCATAGGACCACCCAGCTAAAATCTCAGCCTCTCTTCTTTCTTTATAATTATATTTATTAATTTATTAATTTATTTAGAGAGAGTGTGTGTGCGATGGGGGAGTGGGGATCTCCAGCCAACTCCCCACTCCGCATGGAGCCTAATGTGGGGCTCCATTCATGAGCCAAAGATCACGACCTGAGTAGAAATCAAGAGTTGGACGCTCAACCGACTAAGCCACCCAGGCGTCCCTACTCAGTATCTTTCCTGTCGTGTGTATCTGTGTTTCTGCATAGACTAAACAGTATTTCGTTTAGCTTGAAATGAGTGCACTGAAGAGTCTGTTAGGAATTAGCAGGTATATTTTATGGGAAACAAAAGAGCTGTGAAGCGGGTCATGCAGCCGGAGATGCCGGATGAGTCTGTTGAGAGAACGTGGAGAAGCAGGGCTGCAGAGCGAGAGACGGGAGACCACGGACAGCACCTGGTCTGCTGGCCTACCTTGGAGGCAGCTCCCAGCTCGCTCACAGAGGGTCCCCGTGGCTGGCTGGGGGCTCTGTCCAGGCCTGAGTGAAGGCACTGACCAGCAACAGATTCGGTGATTTAAGTTAGTTGGCCTGAAGTTCGTTCTCTTCTCTTTTGGGTAGTGGGGCATGAGTAGGCGGACTGTGGGGAAAGAGGAGCTGGTTTTCTGCTGGAGGAGTGAGCTGACAGAACAGGGGCTCAAGCTGTTGGGCCCACCAAGTGGGAAAAAACCTGCCTAAGAAAGAAGCCGAAGGAGAGGAAATTAGTCTTGAGAGACAGATTTCTGAAGACATCATTTCAATGTCTAGATGTAGCCGGGCCTGAATTCGTTCCTGCCTCCCTCACTCTCACTCTCTCTCTCTCTCTCTCTCTCTTTTTTAGCCAGTGTGAGATTAATTTTTATTGCTTGCAGTTGTAGGAGTCTTGAGTCTGCTCATGTTTGGAATAAATAGAAGTCATCAGAATTTTATTTTTAAAAATGAGAATAACATGCTATCTCTTAAGTGATATGGAGCAAATTCTGACCTTAGTAAGTGTTTCTGGCTGAGTTCTAGAGCACATGAAACAGTTTGTTTGCCTTTGGCCTGGCTTGTTTGCCTTGTTTGCCATTGCTTCCTCCTCTCCTCCTGTGTTGGGGAAGTGATCTGACTGTGGGAGGGGGTCTTCCTTAGTACCTTTTTGGCCCGCTTACCCACTCAAGGATGGCTGGTGAGAACAAGAGCTGTTCATGTTGCAGAGAAAACCGAGGCACAGAATGGTCAAGCGATTGCACCAACGAGACACAGGGAAGAGATCAGTCTGCCTGGGGCTGTGTTCCTTTCCTGCCAGCTTTCACTTTAAAAGGGAATCCAGACGTTGCTTGTTCCAGGGCAGTCTCTCCACCTGCCGCCGGACTTCCTGAAGACAGGGCTGTCATGTTCAGTGCTCCTTCCCCAGGCCCAGGTATGGTCCGTATTAAACACTTGACCAGTATTTGTGATGGTGGAGGGAAAGATGCGGGTGTGGAGATCTGGCTGGCTTAGAAGGGAGTGCGCCGTGTGCGTGCCAGCTGGGATGTTTGAAGCCTGACGTCTTTGGAAAATAAGCAGTTGCAACGTGGATGACTGATACATTGGCTCGGGACTTGAGGCGAGATCTAAGTTAAAGCAGCTGAGGTCGTATTCGGGCTAGAAGATGCCCTGCAGGGACTGCCATATACCGAGTGGAGTCTTTGCCTTTTCTGTCTGTGCTGCTCACCATTAACCGGAAGCTGGTTTCTATTCCCATTTCACAGGGAGAGACTCTAGGCACAGAGAAGGGAGCATCACCCAGTACTGATGGCATTCTGATCCCGACCTGATTCCAAAAGTCCAAAACATCATGTTGGAGCTTAAACAAAATGAAATCCATGCCACGGGGCTGCGCTCCCTGACAAATTCTCCGGCGGCTAGGACCCAGAATCAGAACTTTTGAAGTTTTGCCGGGTGCCTCCAAATTTGAGAACCATGGCTCTGAGTGCCTCTGGTTCACATAGAACCAGTGACATGACTCTCGAAGTATTGTGTCACCCTTACCCTTCTCTCGCCTGGAGGCTCCATGGCCTTGCTTGCTACTCAGCCTGTTTTTACTGCCTTTGGAATTTTCTGATTGATGGAATCATCTTTGTCGTGGGTGTTCAGAGAGTGGACTGTCTTCCAGGGCCTCCTGCCCATGTCTACAACATCGGTAACTCACCTGCTTGCTTCATTTCATCCCAAACAAGTGGCTGCTCTGGTGGGGGAGGGGATGGAGGGAGGCCCCTTGTGCCAGAAGGGGGCCTGGGAAATGATTCCCAGAAGAAATAATCAAGGGGCGCCTGGGTGGCTCAGTGGGTTAAAGCCTCTGCCTTCGGCTCAGGTCATGATCCCAGGGTCTTGGGATGGAGCCCCACGTTGGGCTCTCTGCTCAGCAGGGAGCCTGCTTCCCTTCCTCTCTCTCTCTGCCTGCCTCTCTGCCTGCTTGAGATCTCTGTCAAATAAATAAATAAAATCTTTAAAAAAAAAAAAGAAATAAGATGAATTCACTTGCTCTCCATCCCTTTTGCTTTTCCTTTGGCCTCCTGGGATGGACTCAGTGAGATTGTTTTGCCAAGAAGCCGCCTTACACTGTGACTTTCAGCTGTGGAAAATGGTCTCATCCTCACTTCTGAGGTCTCGGTCCTGGGAGGCCTCACCACCCTAGGTGTGGGTCTGAGACCAACAGCAAGGGCTTTGGCTTGGCCCCCCAACCCCAGCGCCCCGAGTCAGAATCTTCAGCTCAGCACGACCCCCAGGGACTTGTGGGTGCGCATTACTGTCTGAGAAGCCCCGTGGGGTGTGCCCGGAATGGAAATGAGCTGCTAGTTTTCTGTAATGATGTAATGATAGTTTCAGCAGTATGAGTGATGTTGGGGGGCCCTGGGCACTGCGATAGCCTTTTTAGTTTTATTTCATTGAAACGCCTCAACCACGCTTGACCTAGGTGTGAGTATTCCCATTTTTCTTGGTGAGAAAATAGAAATAAACTAGTGTCTCAGGTGAGAGGCTGTGAGAAGCCGGGCCCTGGGCCGAATTTAGGTCTTGCCTGCTTCTAAAGTTCGCGACCTTGGGCCCGTGCTGCTACTACGTTGCTCCGTTTGAAGAAGTTAACGATGAGGCTCTGTTTGCTCACCTCCGTTCGTGCACTCCACGGGCGTTTTCCTGTGTTTTCCAAAGTGCCTGCTTTGGAACAGGACTGGGGTGGGCTTGGGGAAGTCAGCTGGGGCCCACCTCCTCCCAGTGCTCCCAGTTAGGGGAGGGGGAGAGGGGACGAGGGATGCGAGGAGATGGTAGACATGAATAAAGTTTGAACCTTTCCTGCTCCCCTCTGCCCCCATGGAAACCCCGAGTCCATGCCCCGGGACCATCGTGAGGTGCTGCCCCTTCCCACAAAGGGTAAAGCGCTGGTGACCGCAGGCATTTCAGATTTTGTCCCCGCTAGACTTCCAGAGCTTTCTTGTTCCTTCCGAAGAGAGTCTGCTCTCTGCTAGCTGTTCCCAGACCCCTGAGATCCATGCATTTCCCTGCTGCTTCTCAGAGCATCTGTCTGATACAGGCACGTCTTTCTCTCTCCATCTGGATGCCAAGAAAACCCAGACCATGTTAACATCATCATATTCTCCAGTGATGACAGCATAAGAGCAGAGCTCGAGACAGGTGCATCTGAAGCTGGAGGGGTTACCGAGGAGGAAGTGGGTGGCCCAGCATGTTGGAAACTTCAGCTGGGTTGTCCAGTTTCTGCCCTCCTTTTCATCCCTTAGTTAGAAATGTTTCTGTATAGTTCTGCTTGTTTTACCCTTACCCTTCGTGTATACGAGGGCAGACCAGAGGTTTCCTTGGATCATCGGCTCTGGTGTTTTGTCTTTGTTTTTAGCTCTTTCTGCAAATTGGATCTTACATGTAAACCAGCATGCACGCTGCATCGCACCGGGGCTGGTCTCACTGAGCTTGGAGCCCTCCTCTGTCCTTACTTTTCTGCTCTTCTCCCCCCAGCCTTCACCAACTCCTCTTCCCGTGGTCCCTGAGGATTCGACACTCAGGCCTCCGGATTTGTCAGAGTGCTGTTGCGTATCAATGGCAGTAGCTCAGTAACCGAAAGGCCAGATTTAGGACTAGCTTTGGGCACGGTGGGGTGTGGGAGTCTCCTCTCTTTCTTCTGCCTCCTTCCTTCGCTGCTGGCTTCATCCTCCGACAGACTGGTCCCTCCCTCCTGCAGCCCCAGCAGCTCGGTACCCAGACTGCCTCGGGGAAGAAGGGCCTGTGATTCTCAGTGGTTCAGGAACGGCGGACTGTACAGCTGTGGTTGGAGGTGGAGGGTGCCCAGGTGTGGGCCAGGCACCTGCCTTGTGGCGGGTATCGAGGTGGGGTCTGTGGCACGTGAGCCACGGTGCTGAAGCAGCGACCACCTGTGATGGCCACGGGCAGGGCCAAGGGTGGAAAAGCACCCACTGAGTCCGGCTCTGCACCTCGTGTCCGTGTGTGCCTCAAGCCCAGAGACGGTGACAGCCTTGGTCAGGGTCACAGGTGCCTAGAGCCGTGCCTGGTCCTGGGCGCTCCTGAATTTCAGCTCCAAGTGTCCTCCATTTGGCCTCCAGGTCTGTTCCGGTGGGGCATGCAGCCCTTCCTTTGCTGGTAAACAGAGTCCTTCAGAGCCACTCTGGCGGCAGCCACCCCAAAGGACCATCTGTGACATGGCTCTCGTGTTCCCTCCAGGGCCGAGTGGGCTGTGCCAGCCTCTTCAAAATCAGCACATGTCAGAGCATAAACACAGTAAGTGCAAGGAGGGGCCCTTTCCCCACAATTACAGACAAAGAAGGAAAACACTGCCAGGAGCATGCCTCTGTCTTGCTCGGGTGCGACGTGAAGCCCATAAAGCGTGTGGAGAACTGAGTTGATTCTGCAGGTGTCGTAGGGGAAATGTGTTTCTTTGGCTGGAGCAACTCACCCCACTCTGCTTTTCTGCTTCCGCCAACGGCTGGCTCTGGGGTAGACGTGCTGCTTGCGTGGCCTGTCGCCAACCTGGCAAAGTAGAGAATTTGTAAGAACTTCCCTTTGTGTTTATTACACTCCCATTAAAAAGTACATAAATAATAAAGCGTAATGAATTTTCACAAGTGGATTGAGAAATAGAAGGGCTTCCAACCCTTCAGGGAGCGCCCCTCCTGCCAGAGAAAATCATTCAATTATAAAATAAAGTCCTGGTATAGTGGCTGCCAGACTTCTACTTGGTTTATGCGAATTTACATTCTTTATGCAGCAAGTTGAAGTTGCATGCCTGGAACACAGGTCTGTCTGACCTCAGAGATTGGATTAAAAGATATCACACGGGAATTCTGGGAAGGAGGGTTTTCTTATATGTCTGTGCAGCTAATTGCAAATTCCTGGGTCAGAGGCCCATGCTTATGGTTGTCGAGTCTCTCGGCACTCTCTCCACGTTGCTAACTTCAGTTCGGCTCACTGGCAGAAAAGAGAGAGAAGTCCACAGAACAGTTACACAACGTGGTAAGTTCTGGGGGAGGTGTATGGGGGCTGGGGAGGAGTCTTCCACATCCTCGAGGACCTGAGCAAGCCCCACCGTGCTGTGTGTGTCCTCTTGAATGAGAGATTATTTGACCTAGTACAACAAGACCGTTTTCTGAGCACTTTGTGTTTTCAAGACTCCTTGACTTGGTTCAGTCTCAGTGTGGCATCACAAAGAAAGAAGATCCAGGGAAGGAGCCAGTGTATTGCTGTGGTTCTCCACGGGGGGTGGGGTTGCCCTTCCCCACCCTGGGACATCAGTGTCTGGAGACATGTTGCCATGGCCCTATGTCGTGTTGTGAGGGTGTCTGTCCCTGGCTTCTAGCAGGTAGAGACGAGGGGTGCCGGGAAACATCCTACAATGTGAGGGGGTGGCCCCAGGACAGAATTATCTGGCTCCAAGGTCTGTGGTACCAAGGTTGAAACACCCGGGTGGAATTCAGTGCGGGTCCCTGTGGCATCCTGAGAGAATGTCCTGGGGCCGGAGAAGACCGCGCCAAGAGCACGGCCAGCCTCTTGGCGAATCCCGACTCCACCTGTGCCCTTTTCTAAACTCATGAGGATGGATGGCCCCTTCTCCCCTCTTGCCCCGTTTCCTGACCAGTTTTTCCTCTCCCCTGATCCCTTTCTTTTTACGATGAGACCTTTGGGCTAGATTTTCTCAAACGTCACGCGTTCATGTGAGCCCCTGCTGACGCTGCTGGGTCTGTGACCCCGTTACTGACTAGTTTCCTCATAGACCACTCACGTGGTTATGAGTAAACCCTGCTCAAGCCCCATCCTGAGCAACACTAGGTAAAGATCGCTAGTAAGCGATGTAATATACATTTTGACATACTTGCGGTACAAATATAAATCCAGACACTCCAACTGTG
Source organism: Mellivora capensis (assembly GCA_004024625.1). Taxonomy (NCBI): domain Eukaryota; kingdom Metazoa; phylum Chordata; class Mammalia; order Carnivora; family Mustelidae; genus Mellivora; species Mellivora capensis. Next base: position 67,152 of record PISX010007879.1, read on the forward strand.
GTTCACTCGGGAGAGTTTTCTGTTAGAGCAGAACGGCCGGCAGGTGCCGGTGAGTGCGCCGTTGCTGACCACCGTGGATACCCTGGTGGCATGTAACTGTGTGCTTTGGGAAATGGGAAACGTCGGGCTGACTTTCACCTCACCCCTTCCTCCCCTGACCTAGTGACAGCCATTTGCAGGTACCTGGGAGAGGAGGGGCAGGCAGCTTGCAGAAATTTCTAGAGGCAAGCCAAGGGAGGGAGAGGGACTGTGAAGTTCCTGTGTCGATTATTTTTTGGACATTGTGACATTGCTTTCATTTGTCACACCTAAGTGCTCTCAGGTGAGTGGGTGGTACCTCCCTTTTACAGGTGAGCGCTGGAGCCCCCAAAGGTAAAAAATGGGCCCGAGGATTCACACCTAGGCTGGTGTGATTGCCCCAAAGCCTCTTTGTCCTCGCTGCCATGACAGCCTAGCCTTGGGTGTCCTTGCGTGTCCTTGAGTGCTGGTATTTTTCTGCACCTCCTTGACCACCTTCACACCAGGGGACTCAGGGAGCTTGTGCTTTAACCCTGGGGCACTCCCTGTGACGTCCTTTCTCCATGTTTGGTGTCTTGAACCTGTCATCTCCCTGATACGCGGGCGTTCTGGGGGGGCAGGGCCCCATCCCCCTGCCCCCCTGGGACCTGGGAGGGGCTGGCACAGAGGAGGCCCCCTTGCATGTGCTGAATTAATGGTGGGCTGAGCCCCGTGCCTGGGCTCCGTGCTAGTGCTTTCTGGAAGCAGTGTGATCTTGGGGAAGCTTGTTTTCCTCCTCTGTGACGTGGTGAGGATGGCTGTCGTTTGCCTTACCGCAAGGCTGCTGAAGCTCAGCACCGCTGCCGTTTGGGGCAGATCGTCTTTGGTGGGGGGGCTGTCCCGTGCGTTGTCAGGAGTTTAGCAGCAGCTCTGGCCACTACTTGTGAGATGCCGGGACCACCCCACACTAGATGTGACCCGCAAAGTGTCTGCAGACATCACCAGATGGACCCAGGGCTCAGCATGGCCCCTGGTTGAGAACCACGGTCTTAGAAGATAGTTGTGAAGGTTCAGCGAGATCCTGTGTAAAGTCCCCAGGACAATATCTGGCACATAATGAAATACTCTATAAACTTCAGCTGTCGGTGGTGTTAGTGACTTTTACCCTGAGCCATCAAGCGCTGGGCACCTGGATTTTTCTGAATAAATGGGGTTGAGTCACGGGACACCCTTGGGACTCACTGAGTATCACTGATGCAGCTTGGAGCTGTGAAGACAGCCTTCCGCGAATTGTTCTCCTCCCGGCGTGGAGGGGAGAGAGAATCTGCGCCCAGGCCTCCCGGATGACATGCTGGCTCGCGGTCAGTGTGGAACACACAGCTGGGGTGGCCTGACACTTGGGCTCACACACGGGCTGTGGAGCCTGACGGTGGCTGCGGGGTCTGGTGCTGTCTCACCGTCTCGGGCGCGTGGGTCAGGATGACTGACCTCCTCCCCGATCCGGCTTCCTTTTCTGTCAGCCACGATGGTGGTAGTGCCTAGCGCCTAGGCTTTTGGTGACAGTTCAGCGAATTAATGTATCAAAATGCTTAGCACAATGTTGGGCACATATTAGCACCACATAGTATCTAATTATTACGCTTTCTGTTGATTTGGCTCCCACATAGATGTTCTTAGGTGGGAAAGGTTGAATTCTTCAACTGAAAGATTTCCTTTTATTCTGCATTTTGTTATCTGGTGCTCCCAGTTTCTAGATTTTTGTCACTGGTTCTTGGAGGGCCCAACGTTAACTGCAGGTGCTTGACACCCTGATGGGAAATGGTGATGGGAAAGAGACTTGAGCCCCTGGGTGCTGGTTTTGTTATTCTTCAGAAATGAGCAGTGTTTATGGGTCTAGGTGGTTCTCATAGTTTGCTGTGTACTGTAATTGCCTGGGGATTTTGAAGATTTCTGATGTCTGGCATTACATCTGATCTGGTGGATCGTAAGTTTCAGGGATGGGGCTATTTTTCTCAGTCTCCGTGTTTGGTACTGATAGCCAAATCTGAGCACTGCTGGCATATTCTATTTGGTTAGACTTGAACTCATATTTAAGTTCATATGGCATATTTCAAAGATAAGCTTCTTTATTGAGCAGTTTTTTATTTTTTAAAAAAGATTTTATTTATTTATTTGACAGAGATCACAAGCAGACAGAGAGGCAGGCAGAGAGAGAGGAAGGGAAGCAGGCTCCCCACTGAGCAGAGAGCCCAGTGTAGGGCTCGATCCCAGGACCCCGGGATCATGACCTGAGCTGAAGGCAGAGGCTTTAACCCACTGAGCCACCCAGGTGTCCTATTGACTAGTTTTAGATGCTGGGCCCTGCTTTCTAGTGGGAGAGATTGATGATAATTAAATGAATAAATTAATAAGAAAATATAAAATGGCAACAAGATCTATAGTTCATTCATTCACATGAATGTGTGGGGTCTTCTTGAGAAAGAGTAGTCAGGGAAGGCTTCTCAGAGGACTGAGCTGAAGCCTGAATGATAAGAAGGTGCCAAGCATGGGAAGATATGGGGGAAGAGGCTTGAGGCAGAGGATATAGCAGGTGTAAAGGCCCTGGGGCAAGAATGAGTATGGTGTCTTTGAGTCCAGTGGGGTGGTTAAGTGTGGGCAGGAGGGTGTTCGGTATTTACCAGAGGATGTCAGATCTTTAAGGCTTTGTAGGGCCAGGTAAGGAAGTGGAATTTTATTTGAAGCCGCTGAAGAGTTTTGAGTAGGAGTGTGATATGATCTGATTGGTATTTTTAAAGAATTTCCCTGGCTGCTGTGTAGAGAATGGATTTTGGTGGAGGTGAGGGTGGGTGAAGGTTTTCAGCCAAGGAGGCTTAAGTATGTTGTAGCCCCCAGCCCCATAGGAATTAAGCACAGAAGTCCAACTTAAGTAAGGACAACAGGCGACCGTTTCCAGAGACCCAGGGAGTCAGCCACTGCAGTGATCTTGCCTTGGGAATGGGAGTGAAAGGTGAGATCAACTTAACACATGAGTCAAAATCACGATGAGCTTTTATTTCCCCAAATTAAGCATTTTCGAACCTGACTCCTGCTGCTTAAAATGTCCGGTGGGTTCCCATATGAACAGGCCCTGGCCGCCAACCTAATGTTGCTTACCCTCCCCCCCCCCAACCACCGCCCCATAGGAGATGGATTCCCTGGGGCTACCCACAGGCTTTGGAAAAGGAGAGCAAATAAAATTATTAATTGGTTCTTGGTTTTTATGACATCTCTATGGAAACTCTATTATGAAATTCTGGACTTGTGGGTTATAGAAATATGCACGAGTCTCCCTCCATGGCAGCACATTGCCTCTTGTGTCATTGGGTCATGGCTCCAACGCTAGGGCATTGGCGTTGGACTTGGGGATGCAGGTCAGGCAGCCTGTTTGAACCAACTCTGCTTCATTCCTTGCTAGCTGAATTTTCATAGACAAGCTCCTTAATCTCTGAGTTTGAGATGCCTTGTCTTCAAAATAACAGTGATCATGGCGTCTGTCTCCTGGCATTATTGCAAGGGTCAGAGAAGGGATGCCTGTCCAGTCCTCAGCACGGTTCTTGGCATGGGGCCCGCACTCCAGGCAGATGAGTACTTTGGGGTTTCTGTTATGCTCATTTGAAAGTCTTCTGTGCCCTGGCTTTGTGAAAGATGGTCCCCAGGCCCACAGCTGCATCTCCCGGGGGCTTGTCAGGGTCAGAAATGTGGAATCCTAGGCTCTACCTCAGACCTGGTGATTGAAATTTTGCACTTGAACAGAATCCCAGGTGATTCCTGTGGGCATTTACATCCAGAAGCACTACTGTAAGCTACAATACGTACAGGAAGGAGAGCCGAGTCAGGTCTGAATGTGGAAACCTGGTGCCCGCATGGTGGTGGTGCAAAAAGACATCATCCCCAGGACACAGAACGCACCGTGACCCTGCCCGGCTGGGCATGGCTGGAGAGCCACGTTATCCTCCCGCTCACGTTCCTCATCTGTAAAAGGACTCACCTATTTGGGAAGTTTGTGGAGAGGGTAAAGTGAAGTAATGTGAGAGCTGATATCAGAGAGTAAAAAGTTATTTTTATCTTGTTAACATAGAAAAAGGACATCGTAATTTTTATAGCTGTTAATACAGTCTTTAAAGAACCCGATTCCCCGTTTCCCGTGTGTGCTGGCTGAGTGGCCGTGGGCAAGACCTATTATTTGGCGTCTCAATTAGAATAATGGAGAGTGGCAGTGACCCAGGAACTACAGCCTGGTATTTTTGGAAACTAAATGGGAGAATTTTGTAGTTTGGCTAACAGGCATTGCCCTAGAAAAGCTGAGCACTGTGGTCCATGGCAGTGTTTATGCCATTTACAAAAGACTCAGAATTACGGTGTAAGGGGTGAGGGCCATGTGCAGAAGTCACCAGGATGCTTCCGGGTGGCATAGTTTAACGTGTCGCACATTAGCAGCTGCAAAAGCCTTTTATTATTTCCAAAAGCCACAACCAAAGCAAGAGACAAGTGATATTGCTTATATCGGCAGGACGTCCTCAAGTACCAAAAAAACCCCAAACCCACAGTATATTCCAGCACAGGAAAAATACACAATTGTACATCAAAGACACAGCATATTAGAAGAATTCACTGGGGAGTTGTTGGGCGGAGGTGGGGGCAGCGTGAGGGCAGCCAGACAGCAGAGTGTGAAGTTCTCTAGGGCAGGAAGGGGTCTGACGGGGCCGGGTGGGGCGCAGTGATGGACGTCCAGCAGACGCCAGCAGTGCTGGTCAGCAGAGCTCGCCCTGTGCTCACGGGGATGAGATGCTTTGTTGATAAGGTACAGCCATTGAGAGCTGGGTCACCCCAACTTTCACACTATGCTGAAAAAAAGGAGCAGTGAACCAAGAAATTTCTGTCTCACAGACAGCTCCGGAGATCCGGTGCTAGAGACACAGCTATGGGGAGCAGAAACAGAGCTTCCGAGAAAGCCACGGGCATTTCCGCAGTTTCTGAAACTCTCTGAAACTCTAGGAAAGCCATTTCTTGAGGGACGTGCCCTCCCATCCGTGATTCCCTCTCTTGCTTTAATGACAGAAAAGGAATAATAGGAAAAAGGCTTTTTTTTTTAAAATAGGGAAATTTATACCTTTAAACAGCAAGGTATCAAAATGCTTTGTACACAGGTATACAGTGCTGATTTTCCAAAGCACTATCTCTTTCATTAGAATTTTGAAAGCTGCTTTAGGTTTGATGCGTAAGAACCTGACGGCAGTAGCAGCAGCCAGATTAGAAGCAGGTCACATCCCTATGCTAGTTTTCAGGGGGAGGCTGGCCTGCGGGGCTGAGGAGAGGGGCAAACGTAGCATTGCTTCCTCCACACAGAGCTCAATATTTTTTAGACCACTGTTTTACAGTAAATAGGGTTATAGCCTAGAAACCCAGTGTCTTCTGAAATAAGGACAAGCCCATCCGAGCAGCCGTCAGCCAGAACCGTGACAGGTTTGCCGGGGAGACATTCGAATCCCTCTCAGAGCCAACGAAAATCCTCCCGTCTGGTCTGACTTGTGGCAGGGAGGCACGGGGAGGACGCAGGAGGAGCAGGTGGGCGTTACCCCGAGCGCGTGGACGTGAATGCAGGCAGCACCCTGAGCCACCCTCACTGAGTCCTACCGGGGCCCCTTTGGGAAATCAGTGACTTACCCCCCTCAGGGTCCTGCGAGAAAGCCCGTTACATACCATTTTCCCCTTCGAAGGCTTTGCAAGTGCAAAGACAAAAGACATACGGATCATGGCTGTTGACCTATTTTAAGTCTACCCAGGACTTCTCCATCCCCTCTTCTTTTCTCTAAACACCTTGCTTATCTGGTCGACAGAGCCGCTGGCGCCCCCTCCCCCGGCCCTGGCGCCCTAGCCCAGGTTCATGGCGTCGCAGCTGCAGAGGATCTCCCTGAACGTGTTCCGCAGCTCCAGGCTCCGGAAGGCGTAGATGAGTGGGTCGATGACGGAGTTGCACATGATGAGGACCAGGTAGGTGTTGAAGTGGGCGGCGTAGCAGGCGCAGTAGGGGTTGGTGGGGCAGGTGATGATGAGGATGAGGTGGAGAAAGAAGGGGGCCCAGCAGAAGACGAACACCCCCAGCAGGATGGTGATGGTGACAGCCCCCTTCATGCACGCGTGCTGCGGCGGGGCCGCCCCATCGGCCGGGGGCAGCGCCGCGATGCGCTGGGCGTGCAGCCGGGCGAAGAGGAACATGTGCACGTAGAGTGTGCCCATGAGGAGCAGCATGGTGAAGAACATGGTGATGAGGCACACGATGACCATCTTGCTCTCGGAGTAGACGATGAACACCACGCCACAGACGCCGCAGCACGCCCAGATGGCCGCGATCCAGGCGAGCGCCTTCCGCACGGTCATGATGCTGTGGTAGCGCAGCGCGTAGAAGATGGTGACGTACCGGTCCACGGCGATGGCCAGCAGGTTGCAGATGGAGGCCACCAGGGAGATGCAGATCAGCGAGTCGAAGACGTTGTCCATGTGCTGGATGAACCGGTCCTCGAAGGTCAGGTAGTTGCTGTTGATGATGGCGATCATGACGGTCTCCAGGGCGTTGGACACGCTCACCAGCATGTCGGCCACCGCCAGGCTGCAGAGGAAGAAGTACATGGGCGAGTGCAGGTTGCCGTTCTTGACCACGGCCAGGATGACCATGATGTTCTCCAGCAGGCTGACGATGCCCAGCGCCAGGAAGACTTCGGGCTTGATGAAGACCTGCTCGCAGAACCCGCCGCTGCTCTGGTTGCTGCGGGAGGGGGCGGCGAGCTGCTCTGAGCTGTTGGGCAGGGTTGGCTGAGCAGACAGCAGGCAGCACGAAGCGTTCATTGCTCACAGACGGGTGGGAGCAGGGGCTCCGGCAGCGTCCGGAACCTGCTGCTGCCGACGGCCGGGGATCTCCCTCCGGGCGCTGGGGGCAGGTGCCCGTGCAGTCCGGACTGAGGGAGAGGGAGGGAAAGTCAGCTGCGACACAGCCCAGAGAACTTTCCCTCGCTTCTCCAAGACAAGCAGTTTTACAGACACTCTTCTGTGTCGTCGTCTTTCTTCTCTCCTCCTCACCCCTTCCCACAGCCCCAGCTGGGAATGAAAGACCTGCCACCGGTGGCCAGAGTTTCAGCTGTTTTCATAGCAGGACCGGGTCCGTGGTACCTGCTGCTAGAAGTGAGGGGGGAGCACTCGGGCTTCACGGCCCGGCTGCAGACACTCCTCCTACTTCGTCTGCAGCGCGCAGTGAGAGGACCACTGAGCATCACTCTGACCACGGTGCCCGCGTGGGCTGGGAGCTTGAGCAGCGGGCTGGTGCCCTCTGCTGGCCAGACTGCTAACTGCGTGCTGCCTTGGCCGAGCCGTTCTTCATTCTTCTCGTGGAAACTGCCACAGGTGCCTGGTTCTCCGGTCTGCTCATCCATTGTTTTAGAAAATAGACACCGTTTATGGAGCACCTGCTGTGGGTCAGGTCTCTGCTGGGTGCAGGGAAAGTGACGGTGAACCAGACCTGCACACCATCCCGGTTTCCCCTAGACTCAGTGTCTGAGGTGGGAGACGAGGAGTCAGGATGTTATATTTCATTGTGAGGAATGAGTGATGATGCAGGCCAGGGGGCTGGGAGCGTGTGTGTGGGGTGCTAACCTGGAGGGTCAAGGAAAGAGCACCTAAGCCTTGACTTGGTGGAAGAAGAGGTTACAGACAGCGGGAATGTGGGGCGGGGGCTGGAGGGGTAGAGGAGGGTCCCAGGCAGAGGGAGTCACATACCCCAGACCTGGAGACAAAGAGCAGTGGCCGTGGGGAGCATCACAGAATGCGGGTGCAGGACCCACCTGACCTCCTGAATCGGGATCACCAGGGGCAGAACCTGGACTAATGTGTGTGCGGTTTTTGACAGGTGAGCTGGGGCGTAGCCAGGGTTGAGAGCTACTGAAAAGGAAGGTCGGAGGTTTTTTTTTCCCCCAACTGAAGTACAGTTGATACACAAGGTCATGTTAATTTCAGGTGTACGACATCGTGACCCAAGAATTCTCTGTGTTACCCACCATTTGGCCCGATATCTGTAGGCACCCTCTGTCACCCGGTGATGTTATTACACTATTACTGACACGTTCCTTCCTTATGCTGGATTTTTTATCCCTGTGATTTGTGTATATTATAAGGAAGCTTGGTGTTTTTGAGGACCTGAAAGGAGTTTGGCCAGATTATAGAGCTGGGAGACACAGTTTGAGAAATAAGGCTGCAAAGGTTTTTTTTTTTTGTTTTTTTTTAAACCAAAGTTGGGAAGTGCCTGCATCCCCCCCTACGTGGGAGTTTGGAGTGTCTCCTGAAGGCAGTGGGGGCCTGTGGAAGAAAGGCCTTTAAGCAGTGGGGGGTTGAGAGGGAGCTGAGCTTTAAAAAGACTCCCAGTTGCAGGGTGGAGGAAGGGTTAGAAGGGGAGGGGCAAGGAACAAGGGAGGCCAGGGCTTCAGAGGTCTGGGACAGATGATAGTAGCTGGAGTTAGGAGGAGGGGGAGGGGAACGTGTGGCATGGGACCAGGGGAGGACAGAAGCAGAGATGTTCAGGCGGAAGTGTTGTAGAGATTTGAGAGTGGCTGGCCATGGAACTGTGGGAGACGCAATGGGCAGAGAGCCTCTCTTTCCTTTTAAGTAGCAGGGAGGACCGAGATGTCTTTTGAGCAGGAAAATGTAGAAGGCAGGATTTAGCAATGGACTTCAGTACCTGGCTCATGTCACATTAGGTGCTGCACATGAGGATCATGTGAACTCTGGAAACATAGGGTCCATTTGCCCTTACACACGTGCACACACACACACACTGCACAGACACCGTGCACACACACACCACGCAGACACACAATGGTGCACACACACATATCACGCAGATACATGTGCACACACATGCACACACACATTCCAGATGGGTTAATGATTCATCTATTATCTAACTTTGTGCGTGTGTGTGTGTAAGAGATAGAAGAAATACGCATAAGGAAATAGAAGAACATTTAAAATATTTATAAAGTTGTGGAAGGGAGAGATTTTTTTACCAAGATGGGCAATCCAAAATATGGATTTAAAAAAAACCACTGTAGGCAACATCAGAAGACAGGGAGAAAACATTTGCCATAGGCAATGAATGGTTGCTATCTCTAATAGATAAGGAGGACTTTCTGATTAGTAAGAAAAAGATGAAATTACCTCTTAGAATATTGGGCCAAAGATATGAATAGAAATCCACTGGAGAGCAACCACAAACGGATAGCAAACATGTGAAAAGATGTCCAGGCTTCTGGGGCGCCAGGGAAATCCAAATCCAAACCAGACTCCGAAACCAGTTTTTCCGATTAGGTTAGCAAGAATTAGATACCAGATTCAGGAGAGAATATGGGGTGAACTCTTGCAGGTAGTCCTAGTGTTTGTGAATAGTCTCATCGTTTGACAGTTTCTACTAAAATAAAAAAGGCTTTTTCTCAGTGTGCCTAGGGGCATAAGACGCAGTGCTTCTATCTGTCCTCAGCAGAGCAACTTGATTTCTGCTGTGAAACCACCCATCTTCCAGGTTGGGGAAGAACACAGTCTTCTTCGTTTTGGAGACTTCTCCTGGCCCTCAAGACACACGCAGAGGTGTATTCATCCTGTCTCGTCTTGTGGCTTCAGGGGCACCGGCGTTTCCTGCACAGCTAGATAATCGAGGTTATCCGTCACCTGCGGGTCCGTCAGCGCCGTGTGATGGTGTGGGCTGGGCCCGAGGGAGCCGGGGAGGACGGCCGCTGCAAACCCGCAGCCTCGGGCACCCGCTCTGCTAATGAGTGTTGATTTGGGGTTCCCTGAATGCTCCCCCCCACTCTCCTGGGGGAGCCGCACAGACGCAGCACAGAGTCATCGAATCTTCTACACCGGCATTGGCTCTGTTAATGGTAGTTTCGAGACACGGCAGTTTCCGCTGTTTCTGTATATCGTTGTCCCAGCTGGGAGTCCCCGTTTTGAATGTTCAGATAAACCATAACAAGGAGATTCTTATCCTAAGAGATAATGCACCTAGGTGTCCTCTCTGCCCAAAGAGCTCTTCCTTGATTTTGTGCCTCATGTATATATCATAGCCTTCAAGACCCATCTCAGATGGGAACTCTTTTGTTTCATTTATTTATTTTCTTACAAATTTCCTCAAATCTTAGGAACTTTACTCACTTTATTCCCCCTTTGGTAGTCACACCCCGTGCCACAAAATGGGGACAGCATTGGCCAGAGATCATATTGGAGACAACGATTAGATTTATCATTAACCCTAATTATTTCCGAGGAGGAGATGGCTTTCATGCCTGCGTTCCCATCCCCGAGCCTGTCTCGGATTTCACCTGCCTCTTGTTGGGCAGGTCCTTGGGAGCCCAGTTTCCAGTTGCTCTGCTAGGTCCCATGTCCAGGGCTCCCTCCACACGGTGTCTCAGGATCTCCCCCGATGTGGGAGAGGGCTGGTGGCCCTCCTAGCCGGATCAAGCTCAGCTTGGGAGTGAAGGAGTGAACACTGTCTGGGGCAACACTCAGCTACTGAGGGCTGGAGCCGCTGAGTGGACTCTCCAGCCTCCTGTCCTTCCTGTGGGCAGGCGGGGCCGCCTTGAGTTGCTGCCCAGATGTCCTCGTGACATTGAGCCCCAGTGGGCTCCTTCATCTCTTCTCCTTTCTCCCTCATGCCTGTTTCCTGAGATCATCTCCCGAATAGCTCACCTGTTCCCAAGTCTCTGTCATGGGTTCAGCTCAGAGGAGGAGGGGAGAGAGCCCAAACTAAGGTATACAGAACACCTACCGTGTGCCTCCTGTCTCTGGTAAGCTCTTTTCTCTGCTTGATGATTGATTTCAGGAAGGAAAGGAGGCAGGCCTGTGCGTTGCTCACCTAGCACCCATTTGCCCCTTCTTCCTTACTAATGGACTTCTGATTTACCGAGGACAGCAGCATGCCCAGGCAACACACTCGTTTCCTGGCCTCCTTCGGGGGCAGCATAACCCGGTTCCAGCGAGTGGATGTAGGGGTGGTCTGGGGAGGTGACTCAGCTAAGCCAGCTAGCAGACTCTACCACACACTCTCTTTCGCTCTTGAGCGGAATGATGGCATGGAGGCTGGGAGAGCTCTTTCCTGTTTTATAAGCCTGAGGACAAGCGCCAGATCCCTTGGGGCACCCAGACCCGGAGGGGTCCCTGAATCCTTGCTGACTTTACAGAGAGGCAGGCAAAGCCCTGAATTCCTTGCTCCAGGTTTCTAGTTATGTGCTAGACAAGCAAGATTTTATTTCTGTAAGCTCTCGTAACGTGGGGTGGTCTGTTGCGCACAGCTGAACAAAACCCCTGAAGCATGACTGGATTCTTATTTAATCATCCCCACTGTCTGAAACATCTTAGGTGCTCAAAAAATGTTGGAAGGGAATAAGCCCCATGTCTTTCTCTTTTTCCACTCTAGACAATCTTGATTGTGTAATTGCCTGATAGACCGCACTTTCTCGGTGCTATGAAGAAATAACTCCATTGGACGGTAATTTTACTGATAATTCCTCTCCCGTTTGACAATATGCTGCTTGTGAGTGGGAGTGGTCTTTTCATCTTTGTATACCCGCCCCTGGTCTAAGTGACAGCCTCGAGCATTGCAGCAGAGGCACTTTGGAAAACAGCCACCAGAGTTTGTAAAGAAAGCAAAACACAATCTTATCATCTGACTCTAGTAATTCCCCTCTTGGACGTCCACCCAAGAGAAATCAAAATAAATGTCCACACAGATGCTTGGGTGTGAACATTCACAGCAACATGATTCCTGGTGGCCGAACAGTGGAGATGGCCTGATGTCCATCAGCCGGTGACCAGACACACAGGACGTGGCAAGTCCACACCGTGGAACAGGAATCGGCAGTAAAAGGGAACGGAATACTGATACACGCACAGCATGAGTGAATCTCAAAGCCAGTACGCTCAGTGAAAGAAGTTGGACACAAGAGACTACATTTTGTATGTTTACACTCCCAGGAAAAGGCAAACCTGTTGTACAGAGAGTAAATTAGTAGTTGCCTAGAACCTAGAACTGGGGATAGTGGTGGGGATGAACCATCAGAGGGCACAATCTGGGTGATGAAAATGTTTGTAACTGGGTTAGGGTGATGGTCGCACAACTGAATAAACTTGCTAAGAGCGATTCATTAGTGCACTTAACACGAGCGACGTTTGTGGTGCATAAGTGTACTTGTATAGGTTGTAACAAACATGATTGCGATAGTGCTCCCTGTGTCTTAAATAGGCTTTTTTGGTTACGTGAAGACTCGCTAGTGGCGTGTCCCTTCACGGTGGAGACCAGAGGGACATCCTTTCTGAAAGCACACGCTAACACTCGTGGTGGATACGGTACGTGCACCTGTTTCCAGCCTACAGGCTCTTCCCTCACCCCCGAGGTTCTGAGAAGCACCCTCCAAGCTAATGGCTCTTAAGTACTCTGGGTTGGTAACTTGAGGCCCCTTTCTGGGCTTCTTTTCAGCTAAGGTAGGCACCTTTCATTGCTTCCTTAACCTGGACTGACATTTTATTCTTATAATCATCTGCTTTGATTTTATTTCCTTCCTTTGAAGCTCTCTCATAGTTTTTATTCTGTTGATCATTCTTAACCACCCACCCATTTTCCTTTATTTTCTTTTTCTGTTCTGAGAGACAGAGACAGATTTTTTTTAAAGATTTTATTTATTTGACAGAGCACAAGCAAGGGGGAGCAGTTGGCAGATGGAGAGGGAGAAGTAGGCTCCCTGCTCAACAGGAATGTGGGGCTCGATCCCAGGACCCTGAGATCATGACCTGAGCTGAAGGCAGACACTTAACTGACTGAGCCACCCAGGCGCCTCAGAGACAGATTTTAAATGTATTTTAAAATTGTATCCCTTTATCTTTTTGAGGAAGACACCATCTTGAAATTACTGGAAGATGAGGGGGGCAGTGTGCCACAGTCTTGGGGGACTTCCTGATTAATTCTGACTTAATTCTGACTTAATTCCTAAGTGAACATTGACTGAGCAAACCATTTTGAAGTTCTAGCCTCTTTTTTTTTATTTTTAAAGATTTTTATTTACTTATTTGACAGAGATCACAAGTAGGCAGAGAGGCAGGCAGAGAGAGAGGAAGGCAAGCAGGCCCCCCGCTGAGCAGAGAGCCTGATGCGGGGCTCGATCCCAGGATCCTGGGATCATGACCTGAGCTGAAGGCAGAGGCTTTAACCCACTGAGCCACCCAGGTGCCCCGAAGTTCTACCCTGTTAATGGATTTTTTTCCCTGTGTCACCGAATGGCTTAGTTGTACCCTTAAAATACTGTTATATTGGGAAAACATGGGATGAGACGTTGATCTGCAAGTACTCGTATCCTCATAAAGACCTCAGCCCCTCTCTGGTTTCATACGTTTCTGCAGCTCCTCCTTGACTCTCCCTCTCCTCGAATCTGAAGCTCTTGAAAGAATGGTCAACACCTGCTTTCTCCACTTTTCACCTTTCAAGCCATGCCTTCCTGGCTTCTGCCTCGGTCACCCCATGGAAACAGGTTTCGAAAAGGGTGCTAGTGACCTTTTTGTGATTAAGCCCATGGCACATCTTCATCTTTAACCCATGTCTGGTTGACTTAGCAGCATTTGGCTCTGGCGACCACTCCTTCCTTCTAGATCCCTTCTTTTCCCCCGGCTCCCATTGCACAGCGTTCTCCCGGTTTCCCTCCTGATCCTGTGACTGCTCTTTCTCATTCCACTTCTCAAGCTCCTTCCCCTGCCCGACATCACTGGGCATTGAGGGGAGCCTCTGCTGATCCCACTCCGTTTTCTTCCTTATGGAGTCTCGCTGTGCCCCCACTTCAATGTCCTGCTCTCTGCCAGTGCCCACCAAATTTATACCTCTGGCTCAGCCTTCTTGGAGTTCCACACCATTCCTCTGCCTTCTCATGGGCGGCTCACACTTGCATGCCCAGAGCCGAATTTGTGCTCTGCTCCCTCGGATCTGGTGATGCTTCAGTGTTTTCTTTCCTGGTGGATGGCCTCATTTTCTAGCCAGCTGTGCAAACCAGAAAGCCTTCCATCGTCCTTGTATCCCCAGCAGCCGCTTCCCCTCTATCTAGCATTGTGCCCGTGACTTCCTTTCTTTTCTCATTCCCTGTGGTTAAGGGTGGGCCTGGCAAGAACTGGGATGTGTACTCCCTGCCTGACGTCAGCAAGAGGCTCTGAACAGTATGGTGACTACTAGCCACGTGTGGCTATTTAAATTTAAATGAATTAATGTAAAGCCAAGTTTACAATTCATGTCTTCAGCTGTCCTTGCCATGTTTTGAGTTCTCAGTAGCCGCATGTGACTAGTGGCCCCTTGGTGGGACAGCACAGATAGAGAACACATCCATCCTCCCAAAAGTTCTGTCACACAGCTCTGGTCTAAAGTCTTCCCCCGCTTCTAGCCACAGTGAAGGGTCAGGTGTGCGTTCAGGAGCCACAGCTGGGGTGATGCAGGCCCTATGCGGGTGGTTACTGTGGTGTAAGAGTTGGGAGGAACAGGGCCTGCCTGAGGAAGAAGCCGACCCAGAGGACTGAAAAGAGGGAGATCTGTGCATCCCTCAGGTGCTTGATGTGGCCATGCCTGGGGCTTAGAGTCCTTTACTTTTCAGTCGCATGAGTCAATTCCACTGCCCCAGTTTCTGCATCCTGATTAAGAGGGTTTGAAGTGTCCATTTGACATTTGCAATTAATAAATTAATATCCTGATAGTAACAAAGACCCGCTGAATGTGGAAGTGGGGTCTTTAATCACCATCTCGAGTGTGTGATCAATGTGCCAAGAGAAGAAAGCCCTTCTTATGTCCATGGAATCAAGATAATTTCTTTTATATCAGATCTTGGTTTGTTGGAATTCATAATGAAGGTGGGAGGGGAATGACACTAAGAGACAGGAAAAAAAGGGGGTAAAATCACTGTAATTCAAATTTGTCATGAACATTGTATTAGGAGAGTGGTTGAAGCGCTTTTCACTATTTCCTTTTGTAGATGATGAAATAGCAACTATAGCCTCTTGATCCATGAGTGCAAAGTATTGGTGATGCTGGCAGCTTCTAATTGCATTTTAATTCTTAGAGCTCTCATTATCATTTGCCCCGAAGAGGTCTCTCTCGTTAACGCATGCTAGTTTGGTGATTGACATTCTCCGGAAGAGACTGAATTAATAGGCCTCACTTCCCAGCTAGGCACACTGCACACAAGAGGACAGAAAAACAATCTGTTAGACTTTTGCCAAGGCCTCCAGTCCTCTGCATTTTACAAGGACCTGTCAGATCCAAGGTGAGGTCAGTGTCAGGGTGCGGTGGGCCAGGCAGGGAGGAAGCAGGTGGCACATGGACCTGTTACTTGCCGACAGGTTGATGTTTGAGGCCCCAGAGCACTGCTGAAGAAGATAATAATGAGCAGTGGTCACCATAGGTGTGCAGTGCCTTCGGGGTCAGCCAAGGGTCCCCCAGTCCTGTCTGGTGATGTGGAAACACCTGGAAGTAAAAATACAGAGACATCCGGGCCATCATGTACCGTCTGAGCCTGAATGGACTGCAGTAAAAGCAGTACATTAACGTCTACGGAGGGCTTATCGTGTGTGAGTCCCTGTGTCACGCCCTTTATAAGGTGAGAATTAAACATGTCGCTCTGTGGATGGGGACCCTGGGGCCCAGAGGCATTCTGTAATTGGGGAAAGGCACACAAGACAGGAAATGGGAAACTCCTGTCTGGCTGCAGAGCTCAACCCCAGTGCTATCCAGCTTCTGTAGGTTTTGAATATACCTGTTCGGAACCCAGCTCTGAGACTGGGATTTTGGGGAGAACTCCAGTTCCTGGGACACATCACGAGGGCCAGGCAGGAGCCCAGGCCTGTGCGGAGCAGGGCTTGGGGTGGTCGTAGCAATGAGGGCATAGAGGCTCGGGTCAGGGCTCTTCTGCAGTGAAGGGGCTTGGTGATAGAGGAAGCTAGCGGGACTGCCCCTAAACGATTTTAAAATACTCCAAGAAGTGCATGCTTGGCCTAAATCCTTAACTGCGGGGCGCCTGGGTGGCTCAGTGGGTTAAAGCCTCTGCTTTCGGCTCAGGTCATGATCCCAGGGTCCTGGGATCGAGCCCCACATCGGGCTCTCTGCTCCGTGGAGAGCCTGCTTCCTCCTCTCTCTCCCTGCCTGCCTTTCTTGCCTACTTGTGATCTCTGTCAAATAAATAAAAATCTTTGAAAAAAAAAAAAAAGATTTACTTTGTCTCTTATAATGAAAATTTCAGAGGGTTTATGGGCTCCGTCCGGCGTGGCTGGATTTAAGGCTCAATGAGTTTAACAGGGACGCAGGGTGCATTAGTGCAGGCTGCCCTAACAAAATACCATCCTCCGGATGGCTGAAACGACGGAGCGGAAACTGTTGATGTGAGTTCACAGGGGAGTTTATTTTGCCACAGTTCTGATGGCTGGAAAGTTCAAGATCAAGGTCTGGCAGTTCTCTTCTGGTGGGAGCTCTCTTCTGGCTCACAGGTGTGACTTCTCTCACTGTGTCCTCACATGATGGCAGGGAGAGCAAGAAAGCTTTCTGGTCTTTCTTATAAGGACTCCAGTCCCACCGGAAGGGCCCCACACTCATGACCTCATCTAAACCTAATTACCTCCCAAGGGCCGCACCTCCAGACACGGTCACACTGGGGTTGGAACTGTACCGTGTACCGTGTATGAATTTTGGGGGATCATAATTTCATCCACAGCACAGAGTTGCTCCGTAGCTTGGCCCTCCCTTCACATTGGCCTCGATGTTAGGTTTCATGTTGGGGTAGAGGTGGCTGTCAGCAGCTCTAGACCCATGCCCTGTGAGTTCAAGTCTGGCAAAAAGGGGTCAGGGTCTTGCACTCACTCTCATGACGTGCAGACGTCATTTTCCTGAATCTGTTTGGACCAAGAGCACATCCCTCAGCCATTTGCTAGGGACAGGGGAATGCAGTCTGGATGGGCCAGAGCTGAGTCCTGTGCTCAGTTCCAGAGCAGCAGGGAAGTTAGCTAGGCCTGAATCCCCTGTACCCAGAGGGAAGGCTGATGCCCCCTGGGGAAAATGTGGTGCCATTCCCTGCGGGTGCCAGACACAGACGCAGTCCCGGTTCACTGTGGTAATGGAAACCAGTCATTAAGTCTCTTCACACTTTTCTTATTGTGACAGGGGTTTTAGGGGAATCATAGGGCAGTGACTGAAAGACTGATAGGATGGCTCACCGATGAAGTCGCGTTTGGACTACGAGGAAGTGAAATGATTTTCTAGGAGGTTGAGGGCAGGTTGGATAAATTGTTGCTTTTTCTGGTTTTGGAAACCAGCTTTGTCACAAATTAGTGGTCACTATAGCTCTCAAAGCCTGTTTCCCTATCTGTAAAATGGGCATATTTGTAGTGCCCATTCATGGGGGCTGCTATGAAGATTAAATGATTTCATTGACTTATTCTCAAGCAGAAGTGTCTGTTTATAGAACTTACTATTGTGGATCTGGAAGACTTTTAGTCCCTACTCACTATGCTGGTTGGAAGCATGCAAAGCTCAGGAGGAAGAGGTAAGAGGTCTAACAGATTGGGCAAGTAAGGATCATCTACTGATGTGAGTTCACAGGGAAGTGAGGAACCAGATCTTGGGGTAAGATACAGAACAAAATACAAGACACTGCACGTGTTATCCTTGCATAGGGCCCAATTTCCAGTTTGTTCCAGTTTCAGTCCATGTGCTGTGAAAGGGAGCACCGGAGGGAAGTAATTTAAGGAGCCCTAAGAAAAGCTGTGTCCCTAATTCTTGGAAGAGAGTTTGAGATTCAATAAATACTCTTGAATGGAGTAAGTACCTAAGTGTATAAGGGAAGTATAGACTCGAAGTATCTCTGCGTCTTCTCATCTTGCACAGCTGGGTTGCTATCTGTAGAATTCAGAAGGGATCCCACTTTCTCTCCGTGAAGTTTTGCAAAAAGCTTTTTAATGGCATGCTGCTAGCCGCAATGCGTTTCGGACTCTTTCCCTATGGTTCAAAGCTACTTTCTCCCTTTCCATTTTGGGAGGTCCCAGTTGTGTGACCGGAAAGGAGTAATGTTCACTTGGCTGGGGGAGGGGAGGGAGAAAAATACAAGCCGTAATGCATCGGTGTTGAGACCTGATTCCTTTCCTAAAATGGTGGCCAAAAGTAGATACCTCCAGGTGGCCATTTTCCTAATTGAAAATCAAGGAAAATAGTTCATGTTTCAGAATGCTCCGGTGATTGGGATGTCCTGCTTTCCTAAGGAATTGCTGTGTTTTGAGATCTTTGAGTTAACTTGCTCTACCCTGGCTGCAGGGGAGGCTGGAACTCAGGATGAAGGATCTTATGACTGGTTATCTTTTTTTTTTTAAATGGAGTTCTTTTTTTTTTTTTTTTTTAAAGATTTTATTTATTTATTTAACAGAGAGAGAGATCACAAGTAGGCAGATAGGCAGGGAGAGAGAGAGGGGGAAGCAGGCTCCCCTCTGAGCAGAGATCCCGATGCGGGGCTTGATCCCAGGACCCTGAGATCATGACCTGGGCCGAAGGCAGAGGCTTAACCCACTGAGCCATCCAGGTGCCCCGTGACTGGTTATCTTGAACACACCGTTCCGTTGTTCCTCCAGCCCCACTCAAGAAGGAGATCACAGATTGAGTTCTCCAGAGGCAGGCGCT